>SNQJ01S0077167.1:61627-81863 GCA_010110895.2 Picea sitchensis | reverse complement strand
GAGAGAGAGAGATGTATAGTTTTAAAGTCACAACTAAGAAAATCACCAAATTGGTGTATGAGACCCCCTTGTTTGTGGGATAAGGGACCCCATTCATGTAGTGATTTGACTACTAAAGTCTACGGAGGTGTACATACCCTACCCCCCTTTGGATTTGAACTTGTGACCTCCTAAGAGGAAACACATGTTTTTAACCATTAGGTCCACTCAATTTGTACAGATGTGTGTGTGTGTCAACTCTGTGTTGAGAACAGAAGGAATCACACATCTCCCCCATATAAATTAAAACACCATTGAAATGTTTCAACTATAAGAAATATTTTACTTTCAATTGTTTTATGGTTGTATATATATAAAGTTGATATTGAAATATTTCGGCCTTGCCACGTCAGCACTGTACGGATTGTACAAACTGCATAATAAAGAAAATATTCTTTGTTTGGCAAAGTGGAAATAACGTGATATCTCACTCATATGACGTCCATTTGATCCCATTCAAGTTGTGTTGGGATCATGAGTACGAGGCCTACACACGTTTCCATTTTGAAGAAATTCCTAGCACTTTTAGTTTTGAGCATATTTTTTATCCCTTGTTTCACTCCTCCCCATTGGGAAGCTTTTGGACCTCCAAAAGACTACTTTCAGTCTATCTGAAGATGAGGGTACAATTCTCTCACATTTCCAACCTCAATACACTTGGCCTTTCTTTTATTTTTGCCTTTAAGACCAACTTGAAGGTATTCCACATTCCCTCATTTTGAAGTTCTCATCATCCTGTCAAGGATTGTGTCTTCATGCAGTTCTGAAAGATATTCTAGCGAGACATCATCTATTGAAGGAATTTGAACGTGTTCTCCTTGATCATTAATCAAAGGAGGCACATACAATCTCAAATTCTCAACATTGACAACTACATACATTTGCATATAAGGAGGCAAATCCAAACGGAAGGCATTGTTACCAATCTTTTCAAGAATATTGAAAAAGTCCATATCTAATTGGTTTCATTTTTTTACCTTCTCCTTTAAGCCTCTCTTTGCTAATGTATGGCCAAAATTCATCTCCAACTTGGAAACTGTGATCAACACGATGCTTGTCATGTCTTGTCTTGTACTTGGCGTGGCTCTTTTCCAATTGTTCTTGTACCATTTGATGCACGAACTGGATTTGTTCAATGAACTTCTTTGCCCTATCAATGTCATATTGACCATCAATAGCAATGCCTTTCCCAAAGATAAAATCTAAAGGATATTTGGGCAGATAACCAAAACATGCTTCAAATGGAGATGTTTGAGTTGAAGTGCTTAGCTCGGTTGTAAGCATGTTGAATGTAGTGTAGGTGCTCATCCCAAAGCTTAGGATGCTTGTTGCAATAACCACAAATAAGATGCACTACTATCCTATTAACCACTTATGCTTGACCATCGGTTTATGGATGAAATTTTTTTCTCTTTTTTAGCTTGGTGTCCATGAGTGCCTATAAACTTGACCAAAATTTCCCAATAAATCGAGAATCTTGATCAGAAATAATGGATTTAAGCAACCCAAAATGTACTCAAACATGTTGAAAGAACAAATGTGTCATTTGCTCAGCTATAACTTGCTTCTTATAAGGCATCAAAATACACATTTTTTTGAAATAGTCAACCACAACATAAAGATAATCATGATTTTTTTTAGACATAGGTACACCTCCTACAAAGTCCATGGAAATGTTTTCCCAAGGACAAGAAGGAACCGGAAGTGGAGTATACAAACCCAACTTTCTATTGCTAGGCTTTCTTGTAGAACATAAAAAACATCCTCTTACATATCTTGAAGCACTTTCATTCATTTTAGGCCAATAGAAATACCTTTGCAAATTATCCATCGTCTTGCCTACACCAAAGTGGCCAACAATAAGAGAATAATGAACTTCCCTTATGATGTTGACTCTTTCACCCTGTGGATTACATATATTTCCAATATTATACAAAATCTTATCATGCATATGGTAATCCAATTCCTCAACTTGGTTAGAATGACACAAAGTTGCATAAACCTCTTTAAAATCTGCATCTAAAGCATACTGCTCAACATAGCTCTCATGCATGATAGAATTATGCTTAAGAATAACTGAAGCACTAACAATAGGCCTAGAAATCATATCAACAACTTTGTTATAAATGCCTTTTTTATACCTTATAACCAAGTGGAACTGTTGCAGAAAACCCATCCATCTCAAGTGCCTTGCTTGCTGCAGCTTGTTTGTGATTGTAAGTATTCCAATGGTTGATGATCTGTGTGAATGATAGTTTCTTTTCTGAACAAATAATGTTTCCATTTTTTCACACTTTGCACCAATTCATACAACTCCTTATCATAAGTAGGATAGTTAATCACAACACCATTAAAAGTTTTATAATGAAAACAAATGGGCTTACCATGTTGCAACAAGACTGCTACCATTGCATAATTTCTTGCATCTATTTGGATCTCAAATGGTTGTCTCAAATTTGGAAGTGCAAGAACTGGAGATGAACTAATCTTCTCCTTCAATGCATCAAATTATTTTTTTTCTTGCCTCCCCATTGGAAAACTTGCTTGATGCTTGTCACTACATGTAATGGAGCTGCAATTGAAGAGAAGTTAGCAATAAACTTTCTCCAATATTGGGTTTCTCCCAAAAATATTCTTACCTCTATCACGTTGTTGGGCTTTGACCAATCCAAAATAATTTTGACCTTGGAAGGATCAATTTTTAGTTCTCCTCCTCCAAAAATATGCCCCAAGTAAACAAGTGAGGTCTTAACAAATTCACATTTAGACATCTTCAAATATAAATTTTCTTTCTTTAAGACATCCATAACTTGATTTACATGCATAACATGATCTTCACTGGATTTTCTAAATATTAAAATTTCATCCAATTAGACATTCACACAAACATCAAGAAAATGTCTTAAAACATCATTCATGACTCTCATGAATGTAGCAGGAGCATTGCCAAGTCCAAATGACATTACCATCCACTCAAACAAACCTTGCTTTGTTTTGAAAGTTGTCTTCTAAGTGTCTCCTTCAGCAATCCTAGTCTAATGATATCCACTTCTCAAATCCAATTTAGTAAAATACTTAGCATCTTTCAATTGATCAAGCAAATCATCAATTCTAGGAAGAGGATAACGATTATTTACCGTAATCTTGTTCAAGGCCCTGAAATTTACACACAAGCACCATGTACCATATTTATTTGGCACTAAAACAATTGGTGATCCACATGGAGATGTTCTTGGCATGATGACCCCTTTGTCAAGCAACTCTTGGATTTGTTTTTTTAATTTCATCACTCTCCATGACTGACATCCTGTACATACCATTGTTTGGAAGACAATCTTGTTGCAATTGTATCTCATGTTGGATAGCCCTTTTTGGAGGCAATCCCTTTGGTTCCTGAAACATCTCATCATATTAGTTAACCTCATATAAATCAGATTTCAAATTTGAATCACAACCTTGGAAAGCTTCTTTTTCAACATTGTCTTTGGGTTTGATCATCAAGAGGACAAAATTCTTACTAGCGTTGACTAATCTCTTCATTTGTCCATCATTTACAAGTGACAAATTCAACTTCTTTGTATGTGCTCTAACAATGTACTCAACTCCATTTTTAAACAAATGATACTTGTTCTCATGACAATGAAAGATGGCTCTCCTATCATATAAGTATGGGCTTCCCAACACAATACCACATATATCTAAAGGAATAACATCAAGCTCTACCTCATTTATAAAATTAGCAGTGATGGAAAATCTAAGTTTACACCTTCTTGTCACATGCAATTTGGCATTGTCACATATCCATCCTAAAGGGTATGGTTTAGCATGTGGAGTAGTTTCCAATTTTATTTTCTTTATAGTGTCTTCAGATATGAGGTTTTCTTGAGATCCAGTATAAAAAAGAGTATCTATCTTGGTATGCTTTGAAATCACCCATATGTGGAAAAGCTCTATTCTTTCTTTTTCCTGTTGAGTTTCATTGAGGGTTTTACTACTTCAAGAACTAGTACTTGAAATAGAGTCCTTACCTTGAAAACCCATGGATGTAATCTTTGTTTCATCACCCAAATCAAAACCTAAATCATGTTGTATGGTTGAAGTAGTCTTTGGTTTCCCCTTATTGCTGAACTTTTTGGGTCTTTTTTCAGGATGAAGTTTCCAACAATGGTATTCATCATGGCCATCTTTTGAACAATGTTTACATGTGAGTTTCTCTCCCTCTTTCTTGACTGAAGAATTATTTCTTACATTTCCCTTGAACTTCTTCTTTCCTTTGTCTCCATGAACAAAACGTTTCCTTCTTCCCTCTTGAGGTTCATTCCTCCCTCTTGCTTCCAAATGAGTTGTCTGTACACATACTTCATCTAGACTTGTAGGTTTAAACATAAGTATTGTGTGCCTCAAGTAGCTATGTAATCCTCCACTATATTTGAGTAAAGTTTCTTGAGAAGACAAATCTATACCCAATATCAAAGCCCTTCTTCTAAATTCTTGAGTGTAGCTTTGAACACTTTTCCCTTTGGCTTGTCTAAAGTTTTTCCAATCCATAATAACTTTATGCATGTATTCTAATGGATAAAATTGTCTTTTAAGTGCAAAAATAAAATCATTCCAAGAGGATAAAACTTTACCATGTTTCTTCATGTCCTCTTGAGTTTTGGCTTCCCACCAAATGAGTGTTGCACTATCCAATATTAAAGAAGCAAGTTGAATCTTAGTTTCATCATCTTTGATCCTTTGTATCCTACAATAAACTTCAATATAACGAATCCAGTTATCCAATTTCTCAGCATTTACCTCTCCATTGTACATAGGAAATTCAAAATTAATATCAATCTTAAGCAAAGGAGTTTGTAGAGGAGTTTTACCATGTTCTTTTGGAGATTTGGAGGTGGTTTTGAAATGGTAGAAGAGGTGGAATATGGAGGTGAAGGAGGTGGAGAATCACCATTCCCTCCATTTCCCTTTGGAGTTTTATCACCGCTATCTCCATTGCCCTTTGGAGGGTTTGAGATTTCACCTTGCAATATTGAATTTATTTCTTCAAATAAAACTTTCACCATCTCTGTCATATCATAGAAAGCTTTTCTGAAAGTTTCATCCTCTTAAGGAAGAGTTTCATGACTCTCCTCATGAGCCATACTTGGTGAATATCTCCTTGAAGCTTGAGGTGATTATGTAGTTCTCCTTCTTGACAGTTGAGAACTTGGCTCTACAAGTTGTCCTTCTCCTCTTGAGAGCCTTAACCTTGTAAGCATAAGAAAATAAAACACTTGCAAACAATCAAGCCTTCAAAAACCTATGCTCTCATTTACAGATCAAGTTGGTATCAAAGCATATGTTTTTTAAGGCTTGATTGTTTGCAAGTGTTTTTTTTTCTGATGCTTATAAGGTTAAGGCTCTCAAGAGGAGAAGGACAACTTGTAGAGACAAGTTCTCAACTGTTAAGAAGGAGAACTACACAATCACCTCAAGCTTCAAGGAGATATTCACCAAGTATGGTTGATGAGGAGAGTCATGAAACTCTTCCTTCAGAGGATGAAACTTTCAGAAAAGATTTCTATGATATGACAGAGATGGTGAAATTTTTATTTGAAGAAAGAAATGCAAGATTTCAAGGTGAAATATCAAACCCTCCAAAGGGTAATGGAGATAGTGGCGATAAAACTCCAAAGGGAAATGGAGGGAGTGGTGATAAAACTCCAAAGGGTTCGTTCAGGGTTTCTAGATCAGTGACCGCATGTTTCAGATATCTCTCCCTATCGATTATGATCATGTTCTTGTATCCCTTCAGTGGTAGCTAAAGGTGTGCCCAGTCTATACTAAAGTATATGTTTATCTTTTCAGACCAATCTCGACTCAGTAATAGCCCATATGCCTTTGGGATATCTACTACAATGATGTCAATCACTTGCACAAACATGGGGTGTGTCGATATTCTGATCATCACATCTTTGAGTTCTCCTATGACCTGGGTTCTGTCTAGTTGTATGACATGTTTATCAAACTTGAGAGGAATGGCATTTAATATTTTGAAAACAGACAAGGGCATGACATTGGAGGATGCTCCAGAATCTACTAGACAATTGTGAAGGTTTCTATTGAAGATTTCAAATGTTAAGAGGAACAGTGGGACAAAAGGTTTTTCCTTTCTATCTCCTGAACATGTGTTCAAAGTTGGTTTTCCCACCAGATCTGTGGGAGACATATTTCTTTCTCGACCATTACCCACTCTCGGGTTTTCTACTGAATTCAAGGCTTGTAACAAAAATCTCTTTTGTTGAGGAATCCTGCATATGTCCATTACTGATATATTAGCCTTTAGCTTCTTCAAATATTCTACCACGTTGTAATCTAGTTTGGGTGATTCCTGGGTATGAATGCTTATATCTTTTTTACCAAGGGTGAAAGATGTTTTCGGGTGATCAGGAGTTAACTTACTTCTCGAGGCTTGGGTGGCGTCGACATCTTTCAAGCCAAGAGGACCTTTACTGCATGTATGTACCACCGAAAATTCCGTGGGTTGTTCCCGAGACTCAAACATGTCGTTGGAAGGCATGATTAGGTCGGGATCCCATATCATCATGGTTGTATCTCGTGGTGGGTCAATCTCTTCCTGGTCAGCAATATTTATAACTGAACCACTTGGATGTTCAGTCAGGGAGACTTCGTCTAGAAATCGATTGACCATCAAATTCATGTCATATACCCATTGAGGGAAGCCTCTTTTGGAATGTTTTTCCTAATGATAAGTACAGAAAGAATCAAATCCAACATTCCATCGATCAATATTTAATTTGGCTGGGGGAGGTTCAATTGCTTTGAAATGCGAGTTTCTTTTAAAGAAATGCTTATAGGGCCTTTGGCCTTGGTTTCCCTCTCCGACATTTCTCTTCATGTCTATGATCTCGTTTGATAATTTCTTAACCATGCATTGTAGATATTCTATATCTCCATTGCCCTTGTCGGGAGTTTGTTCAGTCGGTTTCCCCGACGGTCTAGTCAAAAGGAGTCCTCTCCTGGAAGGGGGCTAGGCTTCTTTCTTTACTAGAGAGTCCTGGCCTTCTTTACATCCTTTCATCTAGAATTCTATTTTCTTGGCCTCTTCAAAATTTCCCATAGGTGTTTGCTTAGAGGCTCTTTTTACAAACACATAAATAGAAGTTGGGAGCGTGTTAGCATAAACCTCAATTTGCAACTCTTGAGTTGGTTTTGCCACAGGTTGGAATTTGATTGAAATCTTTGAGAATTTATTTTGGACTCATGGTGGTTGCGAACAACTCAGCCATCAAAGCTCCCATAGTAGTTTCCTCCGCAAATTTATCTAGAAAATCTTTCAGGAACTTGGTCCAACTGGTTATAGATCCTACTGGCAAATTAAAATACCACGTGGAAGTTGAATTTTCAAACTTGTAGGGTAAAATTATGCAGACTACATCTTCATGTTGAATGTTCATAAGTCTGATCGTAAGTATGAACTTCTTGATATGATCTTCAAGCAAACCTGAAGTTTCAGGGTCATACTTGGGAAGCAACTTCTCCAAGTGTCGAGGAAGATTATGTACTCATCCAAGGACGGCCACGGCGTCTCCAGCCAACCAAGGTTGGTTGTTCTGAAGTGGGATTTCCCTTTCCTCCTCATGGTCGTTATTACCTTCCATATCTTCGGAATCCAAGTTGAACTCTTCTTCTTCTGAAAAGTCGTCTGGCTTAGAGATGTCGTCAGATGGTGTCTCAGGGATAAGATTCATAGGGTCTTTGATTTCGGTGATCGCGAAGTATATCAAGTCTTCTACCGTGTGTACGAAAACTTTGTCGAGAGTGTTGACCACCGGTCTTCTTATTTGTTTTCTTCAAGGAAGTATCGGAGCTAAGGGTAACACACTGATCTGTCGGGCGTAGGCTCTTGTGAGTCTTCTAAATAGATTTAATTCCTCGTGAGGAATAGCGTAAGGTATTTCGGGGAATAATTGTTCCTCCTCGGGCTAGGGTGATTTATCCGTTTTGGGAGTACTCAGCGTGTGTGGTTGTATTATGAAGGACTAGCCATGCATGTGGGCTGTTACGAATATGTAGGCTGGTTTGAAATGCTATATAAAATATATATTCATCCATTCATTCTCGGGCCCTCCTTCTAGCGCCAGTTCTGTTGAAGGGTCTTAAATCCCTTGGCTCAACAGTAGGAACCAAACCCGCCACCAAGGCCCAGTTAGACTCTGCAGCGTTTAGAGATGGAATGGTTCTCCAAATCTTTGATATCCGGCCAAATTATCGATGGGCTTTGTGTTTTCTTGTGAAGGCTCTTCCTTCAGTTAGGAGTATTCTCTTCTGTATTTTCTCATGGGTGGGACTATTATGAGAGATGAAAGCTAGCATAAACCAACTTGACAACAAACAGGATTAAGTTTTAACTACTAGGGAAGAGGTTGAGCTTAGGTTAACCTGCTGCTCAAACATGCAGACAATGATTCTATACCACAGGCCTAGTACTAATACATTAACTGTGCGAGCATCCAATTACTGCCCAAGAAACTAATTATCAGAAAGAAATCACATATGTAACAAGATAATGGAAAGAAAAATAATTCATCTACCATAACCATTCATCACATAATAACACAATGATTTATCTTCAACATTAAAGCAAAGAACATCAAAACATTGCACTAGATAAACTGACAACATAATTAATTGCTCTTACTCATTACTGCATCATTCATGAAACGAGATAGGACATAGTTCTTCTCCAAGTCTAATCACGTGCATTTGATGAAAATAACTTGTCTTTGGTCCAGAAGAACTTATCAATTCATAGCAGTCTCAAAATAATTCTTAACAACCAAAAAAAAATAGTTCTTACAACAACCATCGACCTTTAACTAATTGGTCGATGTATTTATTTATAATATAAGGTTTAACTGAAATTAATGGCTAAGTGAAGTTTAAGAAAAGAAAAAGTCTCCACATGGCGTTATCTTCTAACAGTTTATTTAACAGTCAACCCGAGGTATTTCTTGGAAAGGGTGACTTCTCTCGTATTTAGACCAGCTGATAAATATTTATTCACAAGTTTGGGCCCATGGAAATCTGTGTTGTTCCATTGCAGTCACATATATTCTTGTGATTTCCACTGCATGCGCCCGGTACTTTACTATACTGGAGTTCAATCGTTGTAGCATGGTTCGGGCTCTGATCGGATGTTCTGCGAATCTTTGCACTTGCCCTAGACTCACATCGATCATCTCTATGAGCTCTTCAATCCATAGTGAGTCTTGTTTGGCATGTGACTTGAATACGTCAGTCAAATCGACAAATTTGTCGGGGGTACTGAACTCGAGGAGCCTGACCTCCTTCATTACTTTATTAATTTTATCCTAGTGCTTCTTGCATCTGGTGCATTTCTCTTGGATTTCTCGGTGTGGGTTTCTTCGAAGGCATTGTTCCTACAACTAAAATATCCTTTTAAACATGTGTACAGAGAAGCATTGGGTGGGAACGTATGAAATGAAGCGTAAAACACCACAAGAGGATACATACATGTAATTCTTGCTAAGATAGTTGTTTAATACTCATTGAACCTTGTACGCCTTCTCCGGATTGTTAGCCTTTCTCTTCTGTGTGTTCTGAATTCCTTGCCGCGCATAATAGGATCATACACAATGACTAGAAAGAATATAACTGGAGAGATCATATCAGTCGTATCAATCAGTTAATACGAGTAATGAATGCAATTCAAAATAAACTACCTTCGGATCTCTGCGAATAAATTTTAACTGGTTGATGGTGGAGGCGCGGAGGGAGATGCATTATATCGGCAAGATTAAACGGTCCCTTTTGATTTGTGCACGAATTAGCAACTAATGCATGATCCAAAAATTAACTAACATTTTAAATGTGTTGTACCTAACAAATCTAAGGGTTAAAATGTCTCATCACGTTGTGTCTCTCTGGTGTACAGATCGGGGATCGACTACTATCTTTGTGCATATTTCCACTGATATCCTCCTAATAAATACTTCCAACACCGATGATATCGGGGATTGACGATCGGGGAAAGTTCAAGTGCGTAGCTTCTTAGCAGGTTATCATCTTCGTAATCTTCCGTCCCCGAAAACGTTTCGGGAGTCGGCGGTCGTGATACCACTCCTCTCCTTGCATGACGCTTAATCTTTTCATTTTCCTTCCGAAGCCAAAAAGATCGGTCTTCGGTGATATTATTTTCGAAGCTCATTCGCAAAGAAGAGAGACTTCCATCTACTGACGCCGATGAAGATCAGCGCTCGGCTATTTTGAACTTCTCAAGCAATTTTCGTCACTTTTAACCTTTCCTGATGTCGAATTTCCTAAGCGTGTTAGGGAAAGCTTTAGACTGTCAATTCCTTAAGTAGTTGTTAAGTCCCATTTAAGTTAATATGATTCTTTATATGTTCAAGCAAACTTTAAACAACTCAAACATGAAAATATAAAGGATAAGCGCAGGTATCAGTTTCATACTGAAGTGGAAACAGACAATGAAAAGGATCAAGTGGTACCCAAAAAGTAGAAAATGGACATAGACTTTTTAGGGTGTGTTGAGTGCTCAACAAATGACGATTCATTGGGCGAAAGAAGAATCTTTGTTCCTCCTCCAAGGCTCAGCTAATATGGAAGCTGATGGAGAATATTAACTGGTCTTAAATCATAACCTCTTAACCTTTTCATTTGAAGCCCTTCGGTTGATGCTTTCGGATCTACCTATGGGGTTTTAACCCCTTTCCTCCTTCGTTTCCTTTGACCCTGACTCATGCCCCCTTTTTATAAAATTTTAGCAAAGTGTTCACCGGCATGAAGCCTTTAATTAACTCTACTCACCTGCTTCGGTGTCACTCCACTACCAGCGAGCGTCCATATCCCCGAGCGTCCATAGCCCCGACGGAGTCACCCCGGCATCACAGACCTTGCTCGACTTCTCGTGAGCATTCATAGCCCCGGCGGAGATATCTGCATACCCTCTCCCATTGTTCACTCTTTTGATAATATCAATTTTATTTCAGCGTGATGCACTGAGTGAGTGGGAGAGGACGATGTATGTTTATTTGCAAAGTGAGAGGGTTAAGGAGGATGCTTCACTAGCTCCGTCTTCTGGGTTCATGTAGTCCTTTCCAGCTTTCCTTCTTTCCCTTGAGGTCTTACCGAACCACAAAGTAGAAATTTCTGACATTTCTCTGAATTTGTTCATTTTATCAGGTCGGATAGAGGAGTCCTCAAAGTAACCACAAGTTCTCCAGTGCTTTTGGTGTTTGTAAGTGAGCGATGAGTTAGAAACAAGGTTTACTACGTTTCATGATTTTAAGTCCACCCATTGTTTTGTCGGACACACCTTCAAAAGCATAGAAAAACAGAAAGAAAAGAAACAACAAAAGAAGTATTTCGCAATCGTGAAGATACTCAACAAAGAACATAACACACACAGATTTATTATTTTATTCATTTATTTTTATTTTTATTTTTTATTGGAAGTATTGTTTTAGGGCTTGGCCATTTACTGGGAGGACATCAAGTTCCCCTCTCAGATTTTGCAACCGATAAGTTCCTGCACCAATCTTCTCAGCCACCTAGAAAGGTCCAAGCCATAAATTATGAAACTTAGAATGCTTCCCTTTTGGTTCATTTTCCTTGTCTCACTTCAGGACTAAGTCTCCTACTTAAAAGTTCATTTCTTTATCCTTATGCTTATCAAACCATATTTTCACTATCTATTGGTGAGCTAGAAACTTTGACTTAGCCTTTTCTCTCTCTTCTTCCATCATGAGAAAAGTGTTGATTCTTTGTTGTATGGTCGATGAAGGCTCCTCGTTGGAATCTTGGGCTAGTTGAAGAGATGGAAGATAGAGCCCATTTGGGAGGATGGCTTCTTTCCCGTAGACCAAAAAGTATGGGGAATTTCCTATAGCTTCTTTGGGTGTGAGCCTATCATCCCGTAGAGAATTATGGAGTAGATTATGCCAATTTCTTTGGTTATTTGCAATCGTCTTCTTTAATATTCTTACTAGGTTATTATTAGTTGATTCTGCCACACCATTTCCCTCGGGATAATAATTTGCATAGTACTTAATTATGATTCCTTTGTCCAGAGGAAACTCCATCAATAAGGTGGAAGAAAAGTAAGATGCATTATCAAAAACCATAACAGAAGGGGCACCAAACCTTGTGATCATTTTTTGTTCTATGAATTGGATTACTAACTTCTTGTTTACATGAGTCAGAGGAATGGCCTCTGCCCATTTCATAAAATAGTCGGTGGTAGTAAGAATATACTTGTGCAATTTTGAAGAGCTAGGTATAATTTCTCCTATGATATCTAACCCCCACTGCTCAAAAGGCCTAGAGACAGTCACAGGTTGGAGTGGGACCGCTACTCTCTTCTCCTTTCCAGTGCTTATTTGACAAGTCTTACATTTTCTAGCGTAAGTATGAGCATCTTTGAACAAGGTGGGCCAATAATATCCAGCTCTCGAAATCTTGTGAGTGGTGGTGTTTCCTGCGAAATGTCCCCCGGCGGGGCCATCATGGAGTTCCTTCATCACTTTGTCTGCGTCTTCACGTTCGATACATCTTAATAGTACTCCATCATAATTTATCTGGAAGAGCACTGAATTTATAAGGCGATATTGTGCAGATTTTAATCTGAGGGTTCTCCTTTCCCTAGGGTTGAGGTTTTCGGGACAAGTCTCGTGATGTAGAAGATAAGTTAAATCTTTATACCAAGAGTCTTGTCCTGGGGAGATGTATGATACTTCTCCACACCATAGTGCCATTTCATTCTCCCATCTAGAATCTTCATTGACTTGATCCTAGGCTTCGGCTGCAAGCTTGCATAACCCTTGTCCTTTTACTAGTTTGGCAAGTTTTATATCTAGATCAAACTCCTGGACTACTACCATCAAGTTCCCTCTTCTTTCCCCCACTTCTTGTTGGGTACACAAGGATCAGACTGCAGGGTGTGGCACAATCACTTTAGTGTGATTCTTGAGGATGTAAGACCTGAAATGATTTACTGCCTTATATACCATGTAGGATTGTTTGTCTATAGAAAGATAATTGATCTCAACTCCTTGAAGATTAGTACTCATAAATGACATTGGGGATTCATTGTTGTCATCATCCTTCTGAGTCAAAACTGCATCTATCGATTGGTCAGAGGAAAAATTATAAAGGGAGAAGTCTCTATTGAAATCGAGACTTTGCAACACCGGGGCCCGGGATATGGAAGCTTTGATATTGATGAAGGCATATTTTCTCTCATCATCCCACTTAAATTAGACATCCTTGTGAATCATCTTTTGTAAGGGTTTGATGATTTCTGCAAAGTCGGGAGTGAACTTCCTCACAAAATTGATTTGCCCAAAAAAGGATTGCATAGATTTCTTGTTATGGGGTAAGGGAAGTTGAGCTATGGCCTTAATCCTTTCCAGGTCTATGAGAATCCCTGCTACCTAAAATCTTACCTTCCTTGACACCGAAGATAGTTTTCTTAGGGTTTAAGGATATACCAGATTTACTACACCTCTCGAAAATCTGAGTTAAGTGTTGGATGTGCTCTTCTCTATTCTTCGAATACATTGTTAAGTCATCTAGATACACTACCACACATTTATTGATTAGTCACCGGAAAGCTACGTCCATGTCCCTTTGGAAGGTTTCTCCTATGTTAATTAACTCGAAAGGCATGTGTTTATAAGTGAAGGTTCCCCATTTGGTTTGAAATGTGGTTTTTAAACGATCTTCCTCTGAAACCAGGACGTGGTTGTAACCTAAGAAACTGTCTAGTAGAGTGAAAATATCCAAGCCAGACACATTCTGCAGGAGTTGTTCCATCGGTAGGACTGGGTAATTGTATTTTTCTGAAGCTCTGTTGATGTTCCTAAAATCTACGCATAGGCGGATTTATCCTGACTTTTTCCTCATCGGAACAAGATTCGCTACCCAGGCAAAATGCCTAACGTGGAAAATGATCTTGGCATCTAAAAGTTTCTTTAATTCTTGATACATGAGAGGTTCCAGGGATGGGTGATACTTTCAGAGCTTCTATTGGAAAGGTTTCACTTCGGGTTTTAACGGCATAGTGTGTTGAATGATGCAGGTATCATACGTTTTCAACTCCTTTTAGGACCACGCGAAGACATCCTGGTATTGTCTGAATAATTTGAGGTAATCTTTCCTCTCTTTCTTAGATATAGTCTTGCCGAGATTCACATTCTTTGGGCTTTATGGGGTCCCAAGATTTATAGTTTCATGGAGGGGACAAGAGCTACCAGTCTTTGCGTTTTTAGGTCCCTTAAGTCGCTCTTTCAGATCAAACAAATTTTCTAGATTAGCTATCTCTTTCGAGATTGTGTGAGCCTTTGATTTATCCATAGGTTGTCATGTCCGAGGATCGGTTTCTATTGATTGCTCTTGGAATTCTTCATCGTCAATAGCGAGATATTTGAAATTCTCTTGGTTGGTTAAGAATTTTATGATCTATTCATCTCCTTCAAAGACTTTCCAATTGGAAATGTTATTAGTTACCATCGGTTTGTAGAGAAGCTCCACAGTGAATCGAGAGGTTTCATAATCCTCTAAAGGCGAAAACCTGGAAGCGGTTGTGGCCAAGGAGTCAGCAAGAATATTATTCGCTCTAGTGATTGTTGTGATGTTGAAAGCTTCAAAGTGATCTATTAAACTATGCACCTCTTGCTGATAGTTCTTCAGATGAGGAGAATTGCAATGTATAGTCTTTATTACTTGTCTAACAATAATTTCAAAGTCTCCGAAAACTTTCAATTCTTTGACATTCAAATATATGGCTTTCTTTAATCCTTGTACTAGATCTTCATATTTGGCAGTGTTGTTGGAACATTCGAACTCTAGCCTACAGGACAAGAAATGAAGTTTACCTTTAGGATCGATGAGGATGCACCCTGATCCTGACCCTTCTTGTGATTTAGATCCATCAAAATAGAGGGTCCAAATTTGTGAACGACAATCGTTCCTTTCCTTTTCCTTATCAATTTCTTGCTCTCCGATCTTTTTTTCTATAAGTTCTAGTGAGGGCTTTGATAGAAGAGTGTGTCTCCTGTCGGTATTGATGACTTCTCTTGAAAACCCATTTCATAGTTTTGGGTAAGAGGAACATCGAAAAAGATAGGAGGAAAGTTTATGAAGTAGGAGTCGCAAGAATAATTTCCCAGTATGGAAAATCTGTGGATGAGGGTTCATTCGGGGATTCTAGATCAGTGATCATATGTTTCAGATATCTCTCCTTATCGATTCTAATCATGTTCTTGTATTCCTTCATTGATATCCAGAGGTGTGCCCAGTCTGTACTAAAGTATCTGTTTATCTTTTCAGACCAATCTCGACTCAGTAATAGCCCATATGCCTCTGAGATATCTACTACAATGATGTCAATCACTTGCACAAACATGGGGTGTGTCGATATTATGATCATCACATCTTTGAGTTCTCCTATGACCTTGACCTAGGTTGTGTCTAGTTGTATGACATGTTTATCACTCTTGAGAAGAATGGCATTTAATATTTTTCAAACAGACAAGGGCATGACATTGGAGGATGCTTCAGAATCTACTAGACAGATGTGAAGGTTTATATTGAAGACTTCAAATGTTAAGAGGAACGGTGGGACAAAAGGTTTTTCCTTTCTATCTCTTGAACAAGTGTTCATAGTTGGTTTTCCCACCAGATCTATGGGAGATAGATTTCTTTATGGAAAATTACCTGCCGTCGGGTTTTCTACTGAATTCAAGGCATGTAACAGAAAGTCCTTCTGCTGAGGAATCCTGCATATGTCCATTACTTATATATTATCCTTTAGCTTCTTCAAATCTTCGACCATGTTGTAATCTAGTTTGGGCGATTCCTGGGTATGAATGCTTATAGTTTTTTTACCAGGAGTGAAAGATGTTTTCGAGTGATCGGGAGTTAACTTACTTTTCAAGGCTTGGGTGGCGTCGACATCTTTCGAGATACGCAAACCTTTACTGCATGTCTGTACCACCAAAACTTTCACAGGTTGTTCCCGAGACTCAAATAGGTCGTCGAAAGGCATGATCAGGTCGGGATCCCATATCATCATGGTTGTATCTCGTGGTGGGTCAATCTCTTCTTGGTCAACAATATTCATAACCGAACCGCTTGGTTGTTCAGTCAGGGAGACTTCGTCTAGAAACCAATTGACCATCAAATTCATGGCATGTACCCATTGAGGCAAATCTTTTTCGGAATGGTTTTTCTGATGATAAGTACAGAAAGAATCAGACACAACATTCCCTAGATCAATATTTAAGTTGGTTGGGGGAGGTTCAATTACTTTGAAAGGAGGGTTGTAACAAGGTTGACCCAAACTAACTGTGGGCTTAGGAGGTAGCAGTAAAAGAGGCAAGTCTGATTTGATACGATGGAAACAAAACTAGCAACACACCACCGCGACCATAACATAAGCATAAGGGTTTCAGTCATGAAATTCGGGTGTTTCTGGTAATGAACGTTTTGAGTACAAAGCATAACACAAGACCTTATCTCGTAATGAGAGGCATGGAAATTCAAACTGCCAGCTAAAACGAAGTACAGGATACGATCCCGGTGCGTTTAATTCCCATGTCATGTAATGGGTATAATCTATTTTCAAAGGTTAGGAATGGATATGTTTTTACAATTCAAATGTGAATTAATTTTTGGCATAAAGGTTGATTTACAAAGGATTCAAACACAAGATTACAAATCCAAATGTAAAACAACATAAGTATTATATCGATATTTGATAAACTCAAAAACTCATTCAAGTAAGAGAGGTGAGGTAGATGTAAGCACATTGAACATTTTGGAAACCAAGCTTTGGATAGGGTTATAATGTGAAATCAAGTTTTAATGCTTGATTCATGCTTACAGTCATGAATCAAGCATGAAGCTGGAAGATAAAAATAAAACAAGAATAATCAAACATCTTTTTTATAACCCAATAATCACCCTCAAATAGTGATATTTACAGGATGAGGTGATGGCAGCTACAAGAGGTGTTATTTGTCATTCAAAAAAGCAAAAACATGTAGGGTTGCCAACAAAACCCTAGAGGGAGATGTTCGTAAATGGTTCAATGAACACCCCACAACCTGTATCGATAGTTTCTAGGCTCTTGAGTCTACATTTATGAGAGAAACAAATCCTTACAACAAGATTATGAGAGAAACAAATCCTTTGCAACAAGCATCGAAGGTCACATATGTTGGGGATTTTGATGCATATTTTTACATGGCATTAAGAGAAATAAGAACCCCCAATTTGTTGATAATGTACGATGATGCTATAGATATTGAGGAAAATATGATTGCATCGGGAAAGATGGAGGAAAAGTATGATCAATAATACAAGAAGAAAACTAAATAAGATTTGTATCATTCAAATCCATCCAAATATACTCATGAAGTTTGAAAGGACGAAATGTGTAGACTGATAAGAAATATGACAAAAAAAATGTCTATATTTGAAATGGAGAATGGTAATTCTAATAAATCCCCTTAAGGAGGAGGAGAAAGGAACCCTAATCAGTTTAGGATTCTTTTTAATACTCAACTCATGAGGAGAGAAAGAATAAATGATGAGCATCCTGTTATCGCACAGTTTGTAGCTAGGAGCAAAGGATGTAAGGTAGAGGGCCAAACTAGCATAACAGGAACCTATCCCACCCAATGTCACCATGATGGGTAGGTTATTTATCTTTAGGGAGGTGAGGCCTAGGGGAGATGTCTCCAGTGACCTGGGGTTTTGAAAGGGGATAAAGGATAATAAGGCCAAGATAAGGTTTTCCCCCTTTCACAAGTCACCACCAAAACAGATAGTCCCGGCTAAACAACCAATAATAAAGTAAGTCCCCAATGAAGAACACCTGCCTGGAACAATACAACAGCAAAAGGATATATGCAAGCTATATTTCAATGGGTTAGTACTTCATATATATTAAAGATTATCTGATATTGAGCAAATTAAAGGTAAATGTTGATGAAGTCAATGGTTACAAGATAGTAATGGTGGTAATGTCACTTCATCAATCAATACTAGAATGATACATCATTCAATATGACAAACAACTTCTTAACTCAATTAATTCCTTCAACTATCATTCAATTACTCAAAAGACAAAACGTTGTTGCAATAAAAATGAAATATTCAATGATGACATCAGCAACTTAGGGTTAGTAGGTTAGTCTAGGCTAGGGTTAGTGTAGTTAGGGTTTTAATTCAAAAAGGTTTGAGAGTGTTTGGATCCAATTCTACTTCAACGTTTGAGGCTTGAGATCAGTGCCTTAGGGTTAAATGGAGTCAATTATGAAGGATGCAAGAGTTGAAGGGGATGAGACTTAAAGGACTAGAGGGATAAGTTTTGAAGTGTTTCTAAAGCAGGGCTTCAAAATCGTAACCCTAGGGGAGAGAAGCTCACTCTGGTGTTGCTAAATCAAGGCCTCGTGCTCTCTCCTCCTTCAGGTAAACAACTAGCTCAAATGAAACACAAAGTCAATACAAGAGGATTTAAAGAGGGCGAGTGTTGCTAAGGCAAGGCTCTTTCATCAAACCCTAAAAGAAAGTGGCCCTAGGTGTAGATAACCTAGGCTTGGGACGTCCTCTTCCTCTTGAAGTCAAAAAGATATGGCTAGCTAAAGGGAAGAAGAAAAAGGAGTGTAGCTATGGCTAGGCTCTCTTCTTCTTCTTCAATGGCTAAAATTTTTTCTATCAGGGGACATGAGACAAGGACCTACTTGTATTCTTGTCACCTAGGTTTTTATTTGGCAAATTATAAATACATGTAAGAAATAAGACTACAACCATTCAATCAAGAATTTTTGCAGAAAAATACTTACAATTCATCAGGAAATAATCATGCAAACCCTAGTTGTAACACCTTCCTTCAAGAAAAACACAGAATGCCAAAAATTTATTCCTTCAACAAGTGCGCCTTCCTCAAATCAACCAATAACCCAAATAGGGTGCAAATTTAAGACCTCACTATGAGTGAGTGAAAATTGATGATAAAAATGAGAGTCAAAACCTTCAATATATAGTGTATCAATGACCTAATTTTACCTTTTAGGTCATAAAAAGGCCGACAAGGCCATAATGTCAAAATCATATTGTTTTTACATTAATTGCTAAGTAAAAACCCTAATTAAGTAGAAAAGAGAGTAAAATCCCCTTCAAAGGAGGCACTAGCCCTTTCTAGGGCAAATGGAACATCCAGGAGAAAAACATTAGCCCCCCAGGGGCCTCTCCAGCATGCCACACATGCTACTACTTCCTAGTCTGCCTCCAAAAGCATCCATGAAGTTGGATGGCATCATGGTGAAGATGGGGACATCCTAAGCCTTCCAAGGCTAGCGTTCCACTGAAAAGGTCAATCCCCCTAGGTCTAGTCCTGTCGGAGTGTCTCTAGTGGAACGTCCTCTTCCTCTCAGGTGCAAAACCCCTAATGAGGCTTTGTCATGTCTCTGCCCCCTGATGGGGTCTCAGCATCCATCTGGTGGGTTCCTTAGCCCCATGGAGGTCCGAACTGGTCATCTCCCCATGTGTACCGATCCAAATGGTACCTGTCCGTCAAGCATGGTCCTGCACATCAAAAGCTACGCCCTTTATGGGTTCATAAAACACAGGGATCATAGCAATTTCAATCACATCTCATCATCAATATTATTAAACATATGCATAAAATCCCTAGTACATCAGTCAATATCTCAAAGATAGTACAAAAACCTGCAATACAAGATTGGGGAAAAGGACAAGGCATCCTATTGGGCTAGTGTCCATAAGAAAAGGAAAGTTTTCCAGGAAGATCACATCCAAGCCATGTAAGTGAGGTGGTGTGGTCAGGGGATGCCCAGACATGTGGCTGCATTGACGACCAAGGATGCATAATTGTTATCTGTGAGTGCCTTTGTAGAAGGTGAAGTGTACCTGTCATGGATGCATTTTTTCCAAACCCATTCTTGCCTTTATTCTTTTATTCTTCTTTTATTCTTTTATTTGCTTTTTTGTTCAAGAACTAACCAGGGGACACTACCTTGGCATGGTGACCAGAGCTGACAACGTTACCCACAAGTACTTTCACAGAGATGAGAAGGTTGCCTCGTGATGAGACCCCCTTTCCCTTGGACATGCAACCAAAGGTCAC
>SNQJ01S0077167.1:8759-31284 GCA_010110895.2 Picea sitchensis | reverse complement strand
CATGATCAAAACAAACTAAACTCTGATACCACCTGATCTGAAAATAGGGGGCTGACTTGTTATGCTATGCAAGCACCCTCTATTCCATTTAAATAAACTTTACAGGACCTTGCTCAATGTGTTAAAATATGCAAGATAAATTATGTGCCAAGTTTATGCTTCTTTTAAATGTTTATGTGAGAGGTCTTTGCAAGATTAAATATGTTGTTTTCGTAAATACAATAGCAAAAATAACTTGCAGCAAATAATAACCAACAAACACTCACAACAAGAACAATATGATAAAGGAGTTCACCCCTCTCTAGGCTACATCTCCTTGAGCCTCCATCAATGGACTTGGCTCTTTGGGATTAATTTGTCAAAGATTCTTTTACAAGATGTTGCTCAACTCCAATGGATTTTCTGAAGGTACCATTGGGTTCAGAATACATAAAAACCCCAAAAATGACTACTAGAACTCTGAAAACGGATCATGGCTCATCCGGGCATGACCTCTTCTACATGTGGCCTTAAGCTTCCCTGAGCTTCCTTGTGGAAACAACACCTATAAAAGTCCTCAAATGGATCTGAAACCTATCCCAATGTGTTCAGAGCATAACAATTAGCCAAAAATGACTATTCAGTCACAGAAAACAGACTTGTGCTCATCTGAGCATGACCTCAATCAATGAGGGCTTCAAGCTCCCTGGAGCTTCCTGAAACTTCAATGGTGAAAAACCTGCAAACCATGTCTTCAAATGGATTTGAAAATAGTACCAATGGATTCAGAACGTCCAAAAACCCCTAGCTGGGATTTTTCGGCACCTTATTTGGCCAAAAAATGAAGAAGATAGGCCTCCTTCCATTTCCCTCCTTCAAGCTTGTTGTCTCTAGTTCGCCAAAACGCACCTTTGTGCCTCCAACCTAGCTCACGCGCTCATTTCCGTGCTAAAACCTAGCACCGGTGCATAACTGTAAAATAGGCGAAATTGTCGAGCGGTTAGGGTGCGCCCAGCCCCTAACCTCCAAAACCGTGAGCATATGGGTAAGCACCTGAAACCAAGGGCTAACCATTTTAAAAAAAAAAAACAAATTCCCTACGCGCAAAGAGACAGGGTCATATGTGCTAACTCATAAAACCACAGGCTATTCGTTTAAAAATACCAAACCTCTCACGCGTTTTATATGGTGGTCACATGGTAGTGTTAACCGTTTGAAATATGGTAGTGTTAACCATTTGAAATATGCACACACAATGTGTTAACCAGGGCCATATGAATTAACAATACAACCGCGGGTTGGGGCTAAGCCCCAACCCGACCCCTGCGCCAAACTTTACAACATTCAAACTTAAATATATTTCAAACCATATAGTGTTAAGAAACACTATGGTGGCGCGTTGGTTGGTGGCCTTTGCCAAAGCTTTGCATGCGCATGGAGGTCGCGGGGTCAAGTCCGGTGGACTCCATAAAATTTTAAACAACCAAACCAATAACAGGGTGCCACGTGGCAGCCCACGACTAGGCCATGTGGCACCAAACCACTTGACCAAAAAGATGCCACATGTCACAACATGATTCGTTCACATATGCCAATCAACGATTTCCAATTCATAGTATGGACATGCCACATCATCGTAGGCCTCTGCCACATCAGCATCCGTAAGGACTGTACAGTCAGCACATTTTTTTTTTACCTGTTTGACGATTTGAATAGATCATGATATCTCACTCATCTGACATTTGTTTGAACCCAAACAAGTTGCGTTGGGTTCGTGACGATGAGGGCTACGCACCCGTTCGTTTTGAGGCAATTCCAAGAACTTTGATTTTTGAGCTAAATTTTGACCCCTGGTCCAGATTTTGATCACCTCATAAGATTCTTTGAAATCTGCATCCTCTTTATACATCTCCTAGAGGTGTTCAAACCCTAATTTTTCCACTTGGAATTCTTGTACAACCAAACTCCTCCTGCTCAAAGCATCTGCAACTTTGTTAGCAGTTCCAGCAATATGTTTAATAACAAAAGTAAAATTTTGCATAAATTCTACCCATTTTGTATGTCTCTGATTCAACTTTTCTTGCTTAGTAATAAATTGCAAAGCTTTATTATCACTATACAAGACAAATTCTCTAGGAATTAGATAGTGTCTCCACTTCTTCAAAGCTTGAATCACTGCATAAAATTCTTTGTCATACATGGAATATTTATGCTTTGTGTCATTCAACTTTTCACTGAAATAAGCAATTGGCCTATTATCCTGACTCAAGACTGCTCCAATAGCTAATCCACTTGCATCACATCTCACCTGAAATGTTTTTCCAAAATCTGGTAAGACCAGAATTGGTTGTTCTGTGATTTTCTCCTTCAACACTTTGAAACTTTTTTCAGCTTCCTCTATCCAACTGAAGGACTTGTTTTTCTTCTTCATGGTGTCCAACATGGGTGCACATATACCACTGAAATTTTCGATAAACTTTCTATAAAAACTTGCTAAACCATGAAAAATTCTTACCTCAAATATGTTGCTTGGTGATGGTCATTCTTTGATTGCTCTCACCTTTTCTGGATCCATCTTCAATTCATTTGAAGAGATCATAAAACCCAAGTATATGAGTTATGTTTTAATAAAAGAACATTTCTTCAGATTTATCAGCAACTTCTCTTGCTACAACTTTTCCATGAATGATGTCAGATGTCGTAAGTGTTCTCTCTTTGTCTTACTGAAGATTAGTATGTCATCCAGATATACTATGACCAATTTGACTATGAAGTCTTTCAGTACTTCATTCATCAATCTCATAAATGTGCTTGGTGCATTTTTCAACCCAAATGGCATGACCAACCATTCAAATAATCCTTCATTTGTCTTGAATGTTGTTTTCCATTCATCTCCCTCTCTCATTCTTATTTGATGATATCCACTCTTCAAGCCTATCTTGGAAAATATCTTGCTCCACTCAAACAATCCATCAAATAATCCATCCTCGGTAGAGGGAATCTATACCTAATGGTTATCTTGTTGATGGCTCTGGAATCTCTACACATTCTCCATCCTCCATCCTTCTTTGGACTTAACACAGTCGGTACTGCGCATGGGCTTAGGCTCTCCCTAACTAAACCTTTATCCAACAACTCTTGCACTTTATTTTTGACTTCCTCATTTTCTCTAGGTGTCAACCTATAAGCTACCTTGTTTGGTAAACTAGCTCCTGGAATAAGGTCAATATCATGGCTTGTACTCCTAATGGGTGGCAATGAGTGAGGTAACTCATCCACTAATATGTCAACAAAGTTTTCTAACAGTTCCTAGATTTCTTTAAGAAAATCTTCTACAAAAGTATTTGTAAGGACAACTCTAGGCTTCCTCACTAAAGAAAACTGCATTTCTTTCTCCTTCTTGACTTCATTCAAGAGTTCCTTCCCACTCATGAAAAGTATACTTGAACTAGCTTCCCTCTTTTTCTCTTTGTCTTCTATGGGTAACAACATATGTGTCCTACCATTCTTTTCTAGGGTATAAGTATTATTTCTTCCATCATGAATAAATTTTCGTTCAAACTGCCATTGTCTCCCCAATAAAATATGACAGACATCCATAGGAATTACATCACATAATATTTCATCCCTATAACCTTATATTTTAAATTCAACTAGGCATTGTTGACTTACCATCACTTGATGTCCTTTCTGCAACCATGATACTTTGTATGGTTTTGGATGTGCAGTTTTATTCAACTCTAGCTTCTCCACCATCTCTGTGGATACTAGATTGTTAGTGCTCCCACTGTCTATGATCACCTTGCAAAATTTGTCTTTCTCTTTGCAAGCAGTTCTGAGCAGAATTATTCGTTGAACTGGTTCCTCTACATCCTTCTCTAGTTTAAGAAGAATTTTACTCATCATGACATTCTTTCCTCCTTATGTTGATTCTGCTTCCACATGCTTCTCTGTTTCGGAAATGTGTGCTTCACCTCCTCCTTCGTACTTTCTCTCAGGACATTCCCAAGACTTGTGCCCTAGTTTTCCACAGGTATAACATTTAGCTACGCCTCCTCTGGCTCTTCCTCTTCCTCTTCCTCTGGGAAAAGAGCTTCTCCCTCCATGTTGTCCTTCTTTAGAACTTCCACCCTTCTCATGGTGACTATGTTGTTTTTCACCTTCAGGCTTCGGCTTGTGGAACTTCTCTTTGGTGGTTTCCTTACCTCTGCTTTGTTGGCTTTGTTTCCTGGCCAACTTCTCTTCATCTTTCAAGGTTGCTTGATAAGAATCCTTGATTGTACTAACATACATCATGTTGATAACCTCTTGTATTTCATATCTCAACCCATTGATATATATGCTTGTTTTTTCATCTTCATTCTCTTTCTATCCAGCCCCGATGTCCAGTCTGTAAAATTCCTCAGTGTACTCCTTCACTGATAAGCTCCTCTATTTCAGGTTCTACAATCTCCTTAATATATTGATTTGGTAATCCTTCAGAATAAATTTGGATTTCAGCTTGGCTACCATCCTATCCCTGTTTTAAATTGTATGCTTACCATTGCTCTTGTGTTCGGCTTGTGGTTCATCCCACCATAGCGTTGCATGACCTTTGAGTCTTGTCACTGCATGATTCACCATCTTGTCTTGTTCGATATCTTTGTAATCGAAGTACTTGTCCATAGCACATACCCAATCTAACAATTATTCAACTTCCAAATTGTCTTCATACATTGGTACCTCTATTCTTGCTCTGGCTCCTATCTTTGAAACATCTTTTATTAAGCGATCATGTGCAGCATCCTCTGCTACATTTTCTTCGACCTCTACTTCTTCGCTCTCATATTCACTTATATCTCCAGCGTCTGGTGCTCTCCTCTGTGTTGTTTCCATGGCGACCAGTCTCATTCGAAGTCACCTCATTTCTTCTTCCATTTCTGGATTTTCTCTATGCCTTCTGGGTGGCATGATTTCACTGCGTCACCTACAAACAGAAATCAAATTTCTTTGATACCACAAATGATACCAACTTACCTCATTTCTCTTTTGTCTATTATCTACAAAAAAAACTTAATATCAGGTCTGATACCACCTGATGCAGCCCCACTACTCCCCCGTAGGGCTGCGCGACCTCCCGATCAAAGGATCTTTAATTATTGAGTCGATTGACTCCCTGGAACCTCAATGGTCCACCTCTGTATCTAAGCATAGGCCCTTTCGACTTATTGGTGCAGGTTTGATAGCACCCACGACCTTCCATTTCACTCTGCTGCAAAACCTCAGAGTACTGAGCGATGGCTCTTTTTTCAGATAAGCCCTCTCTTGAATATGACCTTGGGCGATGGCCATGTGATTGCGGGCGCGGCCACAAGTGCTTTGAAGTCAAACTACTTTTAGGCCTACAATCCTCACCAAGCTTCCACATGTCCTTCTGATGAAACCACGGTTTGAATTGTGGCCCGCCATCGATATTTTAAACTCTGTGCAACTCTTGTCCCCTCAATTCTACGGGATCGTCAATCTCGCGATCTTGACGACACTATCTAAACTGACGGCTCAGATCTGTGCCTTTCAAATATATGGACTAGATATGCTCCTCCTGGATCAATGGTTGCGATCTCTTCGCAATTTTAGACTTCTGGGTTTTGAAATCTCAAACTCAACCTTCTTCTGTACTCTAATCTCCCAGAGATGACGATCTGCGAACACCTGTCCCGCTCTATCAACGGTCCTGATCACTTTGGAACTCCTAACTCCGATGTTATCAAACTTCAACCTTTCCCTTGTTTGTATTTTATCCAAAGGTTCGAATCCACTGACGCGTGTCCTCGTTGGATCAACGGTTGTGATCCCTTCACATCTCCGGACTTCAGAATTTTCAATTCTCAACTTTTCTCTCCTCGCGAAGTATGGGGATTTATTATGTGTGTCCTCTTGATCGAATAACCGAGGATTACTTAGGTACTTTACCCGGAGTGCATGGATCTATGCCATGTCTCTTCTAGATCCGACGGTTCTGAATCACTTCAGGTCTTCGAGGTTCGGTGGTCTCAGTTCTCAACTGAAACTTCACAAAAACTTACCCGGAGCTTGCAATCTATTGACAAGTGTCCACTTATAGATTGAAGGCTCTCACTCTTTGGCTCTTCAAGCTTCGGGTGTTTCAACACTTCAACCTTTTTCCTTTGTCTAGATCTCCCGACCTGTCGACACGTATCCTCTCGGATCTAACGGTCCAGATTCGCTTCGGCCCTTCGACCCTCCGCGCTTCGGATGTTTCAAGTTTCAAACTTGCCTCCTTCTGGACTCACGGTATCTGACGGCTCAGATCCACTCTGGCGATATGAAGCTTGAATTTTTCCCCTGAACAATCTGACGGCCTAGATTTGTTCCTGCGATCGGACGGTTGAGATTCTACTTCAGGTTTCCGACTCTTCGGACTTCGGAAACCTCAATTCTCAAACCTTGATAGATTCTCTCTTTTATGTGTGCAAGGCGTTAAGGCTCATTCACCTTACACAGATCAGATGGCAGTCGATCCTCTGCACTATTATCTAATGGCCATTGTCGCTCCTCCCTCTTGAGCTTATGATCTTCCTAACTTAGAATTTTTTCTAGGTGTTCAAAGGTTTTCGAACCTTTGCTCCTCCTACGAGTCTGACTCTGGGATTTCTTCAACACTTGTGAAAGTGCTATCTCTCCTGAGCTTTATCCTTAAAGTAATTTGACTCCCATGCACACCTTGCGTTCTCTGGATTTCGATAAATCAAATCGAAGGATTTCTTGAAAAGAAATTCTTCTCGCCCACCTGGCATTCCTCTGTTATGGTTCTTCGACGCTTGGTCATTTCTTGACGTTGTGCACACCTTGCACCTGGTATAAGTTTCCCTTGTTCTCTTTGAACTTCTCTGAGTCATTATGAGACTCAGTTGACACACTCCTTGTGTTCGAGATGCACACCTTGCATACGAGTGTCAGAAGAGAAACAATTGAAACTCATCCAGTTTCGTCACGAACTCATACAGTCAATCTCTTGAACAATCATACATGAACGAAAATGAAAATAACCACAGACACAGAATATCACTTTCATTCATACATACATCAAATGAACACAGTCCAAGCATTTGGGAAAATTATGTCTATTCAATTCATTCATGAAAACAAATTACATAGTCTTTATTCTACTCTACTATGTTCTACTGATCTCCCTGATCTCTATCTCTTACAATACTCATACATATTGATCTATTACAATGCAACAATAAACTATCTAAGGATGGATCCATGAGATCTAGTCGTCTTATCTGTAACCTATCCTATCAAACTCATAGTGGTTACGTAATATGTCCTATTACAATAACTAACAGTTATTTCCAGATAAGAGTCAACACTCCATATCTGCAACCTCTTACAGTCCTTCATGACTTTATAAACATGGCATATTTAAAAAGTTTGCTTTCAAAAATATCTCAACAACTCGATTTAATTCTGAGTTAAATTCTGATGTGAACTTTGTCATGATGAGATGTCGTTCCTTTGCCTCCATGCTTGTGTTTTGACTTTGAAGGCGATTCTCCTGCATCAACTACATCCACGAAAAAGTTCACAGTACATATGTGTGAGACTTGGCATGATGAAGAATACCTCCCTAGCTGAGAGGGAGTGTTGATGATTACAGCACCCTGAGACATTCTCCAGGACACAGACTAATTAAATCAACCTGTGAGAGATCCCTTGAGATGGGTGTGTGGTTCCTATATGAGACAGAGCTGGAACATAGAGATGGTCTCCTCCTTACAAAGAGTTGAGAATAACTCCAAATGATTCCCTGTGTAACGCAGTGAGAAAGGAGATCTGTTGAGTTGGATGTGCATGTGGCTCAACACAAGGTGAATGTGTGAAATCCCAAAGTGTTGGTTGCATCATCATGAGACAGAGATGAAGATGATGTATTAGCCTCCTCTGAGAAGAGAGTTGATGAGAAACTCCAGATGAATCTCTTGTGTAATGCAGTGGGAAATAAGATCTGTTGAGTGGACGTGTCTGTGGACGAGAACAGGTGAACGTGATCCTAGTGGTTGAGCACTAGTCAAGAAGTGGTTCTTCTGTGTAATGCAGTGAGCCAGAGATATGGACATCCCTATGAATATGCCCCTATTGGATGAGCACTAGTGGGTGTATGAGATCCCTTGCTATATTGTTCAAGAGTCAGACCTGCCTGTAACTCTAATTGTAATGTAAATGGTACAAGTTGGCCCCACCTTAATGTAATTGTTAATTAATGTAAAATATAAGTAATCTGGTTATTATTAATTATATTGTGAGTTAGATATGTCGGCCATGTTGTGATAATAGACACTTTTGTTGACAGGACAAGTCTAATATAAGTAAAGGTAGATTCCCCATTGAGGAATCATATCTTTTGTGTGAGTTGGCAAATTTCAGCATGTACACCTTCTTGGGAAAAGTGCACCCCTCTCTTGGGCACTAGTCTTCTAGGGTTTGTAAGCACCCTCTTGTGTGCTAGGTTTTCTTGGTGGTGAATTTATTTCTCTCTAAGAATATATCAAAGGATTTGGTTGGGTTTTCTTCCCTTGTTGAGAAGGGTTTCTCGGGATACTTATTGTGTTCTTGTGCATGGTGTTTCTTCTTGTGATCTTGGTTGTTGCAACATTATTGGTTATGGTTAAGTTAAATGCTAAAAATGGAATGAACTTCATGCTTAACCTTGCTTATTGAAATATCAACAAGTGCAAGGCTACATATCAATTATGTAAATAGGCCCAGGGTGAAACTCTAGGTCATACTCTCATAGCAATGTGTTGTAGTCGATAAGAGTAGACCCGCTAACAAGAAGTCAATGGGGACCTTCTATACTAGCGCGAGTGGGATACAGAGATACTTGTGAAGTTGAGAGATACTTTATTGACATAGGACAGTCGACTTGAAAATTCAAAGGGTTCTGCAAAATGGTCGACATAGGTTGACTTCCCTTGAATAGAGACACAACACAAAAAATGTGACTTAGGCAACATGGATTATAAACTAGGGTACGTTTGCGACATAAGAGGCATCAAAAAATGCTCCATATGATTGGAAGAATAACCAGTCGAGGGAGACTTTGTTCGAAAATGAGAAAAAGGGCCTCCTAAAGCCATACTAACCCAATGATGATATAAATACTCATAATATTGTGTCATGTTCAAGGGTGACATAAGTGGCTGCCATATATAAAAGACTAGACTCATTCCCATCTTTCTTTTTGTTTTTTTTGTTTTTTTTGTTTTTTTATCTTTTTCATATTATAAATCCTGAAAAAGAATAAATGAATGTTATGATACAGTGGAGAAAATGAGTTTCACGGGAAAGAAAACTAGTTCCAAGTGAAAGGAACATACTTATGCTCAATGCAAGGAAACATGTGCAGGATATGGACACTCATGGAGAAGTTTCCTCCAGGGATAGTAGTGTCAAGTCGCAAAGGAAAGTATTGTAAGGTTGGTAACTTTCGAGAATGCATACAGTTGGCTATAGCGCAGCAAGATGAAGCCATCATTAGGCCTGAAAAGCACAAGTGGTAAATATGCAATGCAAGTAAAACTCAACACACATTTTTTGGAAGCCCCGTGGGTAATTGGCCAACAATAGATGAGAAGAAGATATGAAGCTTCAACACAAATTTATGGCAGGACTAGACAGGGCTTCTGAGCCTACGAAAAAATTGCAGCACAGGCGCCAAAATGGCTAGTGAGGAACTAACTAGGGAACCCATGAAGAGGTAAGCTATACCATTCGTATACGACATTTTCAAAGAATCTTGAAGGCATAATGTCATAACCAATGGGTTTGACCCTAAGGAAAGGATCTGATCAATACAGATAAATTTATAATGCAGGTGGAATGAGACCTACCCTATATGTCGGTAAAGATTACGATACATTTCGAAGAAGTTGAAAAAACACCACCAAATATAATAATATTTGTGGAAAATACATCTCCCAAAGGTAACTTCACAAGAAAAAACATCTCCATGGAATTTCATTAATCTATATGGTGAAAAATGTTAAAAGGGGGTAAAAATTTAGACAAAAATATGGAAAAAAAATAGGTGGAAAACTCATTTTTACCATGTCAAATTTACTTTTTACCATATTGAGAGCATTGGGAGCCCTTTTTACCCTTCGAACTTTCAAGGATCAGTGTGGAGTGCAAAGAGATTGGAATTCAACACTGCCTGGACCAGGTAAGAGATCACTTCCCCCCCTTTCATTTGATCCATATATTTTTATTTTGACCATTTTTTAGTGTAGAACTATTTTTAAATGTTGCACAAAGATGTATGTGACTCTTATTAACACGGTTTGTGTACATACGTGATTGTTCTAAGTGACAGTGGCGCACATTTGCGCAAATTTGAAAATTTAAAGTTTTAACTCAAAAATTGTTTAATGTATACAGGATGGTGATAGAGTGGAGAGACAAGGAACATGGAGAAGTAGATGATGAGGTCATGGATGACCCAGAATCTCAACAAACCCACTGCCAATGTGGACTTTATAATTTTTTTTTTTGTAATGGGATTAGAGAACAACAGAGATTGCTTGAAACTCTCGTTGATTGTTGGGAACCTGAAGCAGGTGCCTTTATGATTAGAGGGAAATTGTTATAGATTGAAACAGAAGACATATCTTTCCTTACAAGGATACCTTGACGAGGAGATGTAGTAAATTTGAAGGGAAAAGGATCCATTGGATTGACAATCAATGAACACATTGCACTGTATTTTTCTGCTGAGACAAAAAAGGTTGGGAGTCAACTCCCGATAAGGTAGATAGAAAATCTTGGTCTGAAGATTATTGTATTGACAATTTCATGTATTTATGAATTAGCTTCATTACACCAAGCTTCCAGGACAATGATGTACTAGGCACGAGAGTGCTTGAGGCATATACTCTATGATTGGTGTAATATGCTTCTCACATGCATGAAATCCTAATTGATAAGTTGCAAGCAAGGAAAAATGAAGAACTTCTTCTATGGAATCCTCTGGTGTTTCTTTTTCTTCGAGGGAGTACCTATGATGAGTCCAAGAGTGGACATCCATCCGCACAAGATTAGAGATGGTGCAATGGAACGATGGACCGAGGTACTCCCAAGGAAAGGAGGAGGACACTTAGGTGATCCCTAGGATGATGCATTCTTTGCTTGGTGAGAGTGTCATGTAGCTGTGATCAAGGATTATCCCTATGAAAGGATCGATAACCACAACTACCCATAGATGCCTCTACCTCCTAACAATGTCTATGGAGATATCGGTATAAATATTTTTCTTTTCAATTTATTTCATTTTTATATTTTTATTATTATACAAAAGAAAAAAAAATTGTGTGCATCAATCTGATAACAATGATTGTATGATCATACAGATGTGGGACCGAGGCGTCCTGATGGATTTCCTCTACATGACCAACGTGGTTGTGATGAACAACCGCGTGGAGACGCTGACCAAGTATTAGATAATGTCCAAAGGGAATATGGATAGATTGGCACGTCTAGTGCCAATGGTACAGATTGAGGATTTTCCGGAACACATGCAGTGGCATGTAGTTGGGGTACCACAGGCTTGGGTGCGGCTCTTTCGGTATCTAACCAACGATGTTGTTTGTTATGAGAGACATGTAGAGGAGAGGGAAGGGCCCTCAGGACCATGATTGGGAGATCATGTATTTTTGTATATTTTTGTATTAATGCACCAGGTAGAGGAGAATCGAGGCTAAGAGCCTTTTTTGGACCACGATCCATTTTTTGTACATTATGACTTGTGATAATGATATGTATATATATGATATTTTTGTGTCAATGATACTGTGAAAATGATGTGATTATATACAAATAGAATTTTTTGTGCTTCTTTGTTAATGTGAATTATATAAATGTCAATCTAACACGTACTTAGTAAATGCATCACTTAAAGAATTGGAAACTCTTAGAACATGAACATAAGTAATATGATCTAAAAAACGCTCCAAGAAACATACACATAAGATATGGCGACGTAGCATAGGATTGTGAACATGATATTCGTTGTTCATTTTGGATACTACCAACTGAGTGTCTAAATCAATTACTAAGGATTGAATACGATTTGCAATGGCATCATGAAGTAGTTCAATAACAATGTTATAATCAGCCACATTATTGGTGGAAGGATCAAGACACACACCTCCCAGAGAAACTAATTGACTAGTGGGTGAATAAATCACCCAAACAGTGGAAGCCAAGTTCTGAGTGTGACATTTGGCGCCATCAGCGAATCCTACAAATGTCGAAGAATCATGTGACATCTTCCAACCAAGAAGAAGCGCCATAATCACCACCAACACAAAAAATAAATCTATGCTACCACTAGATACATCAATGTAGAAAATTTACAAGAAGAACACCTAGGCGTGGTGGATTAAGTGTGATACTTCTTAAGGTAGAGCCCATCTATGGGCTCCAACAACACATTCCCCTCAAAATCCCCAAGTTTGTAGGCTCCTTTCTGCAGGTCATGTCTCACAATGAATGGGTCGTGCCACAACGAATTAAACTTACCTACCCCTAAGGAAGATTTTTCTTGGTCATATACCAACACAAGGTCCCCTTCAAAGAAGACTCTAGGGTGCACAGATTTATCATAGTTATCCTTGACACCTTTCTTATGTGCCTCATTTTCTATGGCAGTATCTCGACATTGTTCATCAAGATGTTCCAAGGAAACAAGGCGTTCTTCCAATTTCTTCGTGTCAGGGAGGAGCTCTATAGGGATCTTAATGGAAGGGATTTCGCATTCAATAGGAAAAGTTCCTTCAACCTCATTAACAAGTTGGAAGGGACAAAATAGCATTGCAATTTTGACTAAAGTTCGGTAGGCCCACAATGTTGGATATAACATCAAATGCCAATTTGATTTTCTCGCATTGAAAATTCTTTACAAAATGGTTTTCAGGGATTTATTAACAGCTTCAACCTCACCATTTTCCTAAGGATAGTAAAGAGACGAGTGCTCCTACCTGAAACCCACTTTTTATGTTAATTCTAAAATCATGCAATTATGAAAGTGACCTCCATGGTCATTGACAATCTCTTTGGGAAATCTGAACCTAGATATGACCTGGTTAAACACGAATAGCGTTGTTATTTCACCATCACTAGCAAACGTAGGCATGGCTTCTTCCCACTTTGTAAAGTAGTCTACATCCACTATGATATAGTGATTCCTCCTAGATGACATTGGGTGACATGTCATAAAATCAACCCGCCACTTAGTGAAGAGACCGACAGTAATTATGGGAAACATAGGAGCAGGATGAACGCGCATATTTTTAGAAAATATTTGTCAAGGGTGATACTTCTTCACTGCTTCAACACAATCTTTAAAGATAGTCGGCCAAAAGTGTTCAGGGCACAAAATATTGTGGGTTGTTTCCAACCCAGACAAATGACCACCACATGCTCCACTATGGTAATCATTCAACACCAACTCCACTTCTTCATGACTAAGGTGGAGACAGAGAATTGAATCTACCCCTCTATGATACAAGGTGTCGCCAATAATGAGATAGTTCTTCGTTGTGTGGATAATTTGTCGTCGATCATATCGTTAAAAATGTGAATTAAATTCATATTCTATAGATATATGATGATATATCCATACCAAGGGTCGGATGAAGAAATGAGGAAAATATGCCCATCTGGAAACGAGTCAATAACTACATCATCCTCCTCTACTTGAAACTCCAACATAAGATCTGTGAAGACAAAGGACTTCTTGGATTTGGTAGAAGTAAAATCCAAATCAAACTCCTGCAGAACAATAATCCACTTGTTGTACTTCCCTCCAATTATTCACTGAGTCAAAACGTACTAAAAATGATTAACGTCAGTGACGACAATCATCTTGGGTAGCAACATATAATGTCAAAGACGTTGAACAACATGAAAGGCTACCAATGCCATATTTTCAACGTGATAATACTTTAGTTCAGGACCAGCCAAGCCATGACTTAGATAATAGATGACGTGCTCCTTGAGCTCATCGTCCTCCAGAACTAACACCATGCCGATAGAGGATTTTGTTGTTGTTGGATACAGCAAGAAATATTTATTATAGTCGGGAGGAATAAGTAGTGGGGTAGAAATTAGAGATTTCTTTAAGGCATTGAATGAAAATTATGTCTCTTCATCCCAAAAAAAATGGACTCCAGACATCAAAAGGCATAGAAAACCTTTTTTAATATCAACATATTTTGGTACGGAACGTCAAAGGAAATTTTCCTTTCCTTGTAGGCTCTGAAGTTGATGCACTGTGCGCGGGGAAGGCAATTGCAGTATTTATTTAACCTTTAAATGGTCTACCATGATCCCTTTGGTGGACACGATAAACCCCAAATGACGCCATGAAGTAATGCAGAAAATACACTTGTGAGGGTTCAAGTGGATTCGATAATATCCGCACCTTTAGAATAAAAGGAAGAGGTGTAATAGATGTTGCACTCTCTTGTGATACTGAGCTATAATATCATCCACATAAGCCTCCACTATGTGTTTGATATCATGTAAATCAAACATCATGGCCGGCTAAAAAGTGGCTCCAACATTTTTTAGGCCAAGGGGAATTTTCTTGTATGCAAATGTTCCCCAAGGAAAAATAAAGGTTGTCTTATGTTGGTCTTCAGGCCGGATTTGTATCTGGTTATAACCAGAAAAGCCATACATGAAGAGAAAATTTCACTTCTTGTGCATTCGTCAAGAATTTGATCGATAAACAGTGTAGGAAAGTTATCTTTAGGACAATATTTATTTCAATCTCGTAAATCCATGCATACTCGAATTGTACCCTATTTTTTGTTGACTGAAACAAGGTTGGATACCCATTTTGTGAATGGGAATGGATAGATAAAGCTTGCCTTGAGAAGTTTCTCTACTTCAGCCTTAATCGTTGTTGCTTTCCTCAGGTTCACTGGCCACAACGTTTTTTGAACCGGTTTAGCATATGCATAAGTTTGAATCTCGTGCTAGACAATCCGAGGATCAATCCCTGACATTTTCTCATAAGACCGAGAGAACACATCGCGGAACTCCTTAAAAAGGGTCATACACAATGAATCTCTTCTGGAGAACATGCCTCCCCAATAAAAATATTTTCCACTACATCTAGGATCTTCGAGATATTAATCGGGATAGTATCTAAAATATTCACCATGTTCCCCTCGGCATATATATCGTGAGTTGTTAGAGGGTTCAATGGAAGATCAACATCTCCATTCATAGTCAAATGAAATTCTCCTTTCTCTACGTGACTCAGATCAGGAAGGAAATAAGACCTATGATGTAAGTCTTCCCAAGGACTTTTAGGACCTATCATCGCCTCTAGGATTGCCTCATTCGAAGGGATGACGATGTCCAAGAAATCATGAGAATTAGAAGAATTAAGAGCCCATACAGGATCTAAAACGAGATCCACTTCCTCCACTGAGGCAGGAGATGGATCTTTATCTGCAATAGCTCATTGAATGGCTTGATAAGTTATTCCAGTTGTAGACAATGGTACTTCCATTGCAGTACGTTCCAATCTGTCCCCCAAAATCAACGGAGGAGGCAAAGTCCACAAATATTCAAAGTAAGAAGTTTAAAAATATATCACTTGAAATATATTAGCCTTAATCATAGATTTTTCATGAACTTCCAGAATGGCATTAATGTCTAATGATGGTGCCAAAAAATCAAAAGTACCCATCAAGGAAGGATACATCTTGACACCCCAATTCGAAGGTGCCCATGCGCATTTTCAATCAATCGGTCAACAGAGGCTGGTGACAATGAAGGATCTGTATGAGAGACCGACAATTGATCAATAGTGATGATCATCCCCACATGAGAGAATCATAACACTCATAAAATTATGGAAACTACATTTGTCATGGCATATGTTCAGCTTCTTCCTAGGAGTAGATTATAGTCAAGAGGCGAGTCGACCACTTCTAATTTGACACACACAGTTTTTACCTCTAACTGGATGGGGAAAGAAGGGATAATGCCATGTGGTCTAAATGAATGGACATTGATTAAGAAATGTAGGATATGGAGCTAACTCGGGTGAGTTGATAGCTCTTCAACATGATAAAAACATGACACACATCGAAGCACCTTCATCCACTAGAGTGCGAAAACTATTTTTCGAACATGACATCATGGTGTAAACCACTACAATATGAAATGCAACATGATAGGGGAGGCTATGCTTGACGTTAGAAGTGTCAAACATCATGGACAATGAGTTAGAGGATTCAAAAGCCCCTAAAGAAGATAACAATGTGTTTCGTTGCGATGGGAAACTCTGTAGAACTTCCAGTGCGAACATAGCACAAGGCATTTGGGCCAAATATTCAATAATAGAATAATTTTGGGTCTCTCTAGTGTTCGGATTGTGTGATGTCCTATTCAACACACCTTTTGGTATGTGAGGCATTTGTTCTACCGTCGGTTTCTCTATATAGAGAGAACCTGACGATTCTGGTAACTCCTTATCTTTTTTTGAAGATTTGGGATTCTCGTAATCATGGTCTCTGGTTTGTAGATTAAGATCCAACTTCATCATGTAGACATTCAATGTTCTAAATTTTTTCTTGGGGCAACCCTGATAACCCCCACCCATATTAGGTGTCGAAGAAGTACCCTGCATTAAATTATATCCTTGCGGAAACATGTTAGTCAAAAAAGCAGGTTGTTGTTGCATTAATAAGCATTGGGATTCCTTGAGTTTTTGGCATAGGTGAGTCAAGTGATCTTCCTTGCAAACCTTGCAGGGAAACTTTAGCTTCCTCTTCTCATTCTTTTCCCCGTCAGCATTGTTGCCTAGATTTTTCCCATTTCTCCAACCACATTTCTTTCCCTTGACCTTACTTTTTTCCTCTAGGTTGTTGAGGACCCTTTGGAGTCATTCATTACACACTGTGTATATTTGATGACTGGGTAGTGGGGTGATCAAACTAGTGGTCTGAACAGTGGTAGTTTTTTGTATGGACAACTACTACATCTTATTAATTTGCGACTTTTCTTTGCGAAGAACCGATAATGCCATCGGCAATCCTAATTTCAGTTTCTCCAAGTCCAAAGTCAATCGTGGCATGTCTGGAATTATCTCATAGAGCATGTCTAACTGAGAGTAAATGAGCTCTAATTGTTTCACCGTAAATATCGATTACTCCTCTGTGAACACTCTCAAATTCATGATGTCCTTAGAAATATAATTAATTACTTTAGGAACCATTCTAAAATAAATTATGGAGGTACTGTGGCCTCAATCAAACTTTTATGTGTCCTCCATTCTCGATTGTGATCAGAAATGTGAGTACATTTGTTTTGTTTAAAATTATCCAAAATCTCTTTGATGGCATCATATTAGACCGGAAGTTGGAAATGATCAAGAAATACCTTAGCTATCTCACTAAAAATTCCATACTTTGACCCCTCCATTTCTATGTACCATTTGGTAGCACCTCCTATGAGGGTGCATTCGAATAACCATAACTGAATGGAATCATCATTCAACGAATTAGAGGAGCACCATAAATGAAATGTCATCACATGATCTTCGAGGTATTCACCATTCTTACCTTCAAATTTTGGTATATTAGAAGGCAGTTTGGTAGGGACCGGAGGCCAAGTAGGCTCATGACGAATAGGATTTTTCATTAACTCTGAAAAATATAGAAAATGAAGAGTTGTCTGAAAAGGTAGTCTAGGCTGCGAGGTTGAGGAAGGAAACACAAGATTCACTAACCCTAAGTTAGTAGCTTGAAAAGATGGTACTGGATTGAAGATGGCACCAGGTTGTCACGAAGAGTTTTGGGATGGGCCAAAGTTTTGTACAAAACCATAGTGGCCCTAGTTAAGCAGACGAAAAACTCCACCCATCTGGTTCTCGAATGGAAAAGAAAGGTTTCCCCCTATTGACCCACCTTCTGAAGGAAAAGTTCCTTGCATGGGGGCATTCTGGCCGAGAAAGGGTTTCCCCCTTGAGAAATCCCTTGCGAGGAAGAAGAACCTTTCATGGGATTTCATTGACAATGGAAGGGGTTTCCCCCTTGAGGAATCCCTTACAAGGAAGAAGAACCTTGCATGGGATTTCATTGACCAAGGAAGGGTTTTCCCCATGTCAGCATCATAGACAAAGTGAAAGGATTACTCCTTAAACCACCATATAGTGTGAACGGAGTCGAAGTAGATGGCATGCCAGTGGATTGAAATCCACTACCCATAGAACCACCCCATCTTGTGAAAGGGTTAGGGATGAAATATAGGAATTACCCACTTGCGACAGAGGGAAACATTGAGAGATATGACCTTCATCCCAAGGAACAACTTTGTAGGGGATAGATGAACTCCCCACACCAACATTAGAAGTTTGGCTTAGTGACTGGGAACCAGTTAAGATTCTTTGCATGCTCATTGGCAGCATACCAAATGAAAAAGTGTTGGTTGTCGAAGGTAATGAAATGAATACACTCAACAAGTGAGTGGAACTAATGATCGGCATAGCAGAGTTGTCGATTACTTCACCACACTCGTCATTTGGTTAGAGACACCAGGAGGAATAATTCCTCATTTGACAATAGCGCATGTGGGAGTTGTTGGGACTCCCGACACAGACACTTCTAAAGTGCCTTCCATTACAACCCACCGAAGAGGGATATTGTCATTGAAGTTTGACCTAAGATACAGAAGTTGCACAAAAATTAGAGTGTGAGGCCCAGTTAATGGAGGGTTGAAAGGTTGAGATAAATCTTCATCTCAAAGATCCGATATGGTAACAACCTCTGGAGTAGAAGCGTTAGTTTCTGCAAGTTCCGTAATTACGATTTTGACCAGACCAATTGGTACAAAAGTGTCGGATTGATCAATTCTACGTTTGTGAGGAGAAGGTGGAGGATTTTCCTCTACCTCTTCTTCTTGTTGAAGGCCTTGAAGTCTCCTCAATCGACGAAGCGGTTGGTCAATCATTTTGAGTTTCTATCTCTAGGTAACTACCCACACCTTCCTAGGAAAATTACAACCAAAAACACACCACTAAAAAAGGCCCTAAGAGCAACAATAATCACAAACAACTTTTCCAATATCTTGAATCAGGTGGAATAGGTCTTGAAATTGCAATGGTAACAAAGTAAGGAGAAGGACCTTCTGGACGAAGGCACAGGTTGATTAAGTCTCGTGTACCAATGAACGAAGGAGTGAGAAGTAGTTACCTTGACCTCCACTAACCATCCTTCTCTGATGCAAGTACCCACACTTCATGGGGGCACCCTCCAGCAGTACTAGGAAGTGTGATACAAATTCCTCCCCAGGTACCAAGAGAAACCCCCCGCAGTCACCTCTAAGATTTCTAGGAAAATAAACTAAAGTCACCAACTTGTAGTCAGCGTCCAGGGGGTACAGTCGACAGTCGAGATCGAATGTATGGGAAAGCTAACTGATCCTGAAGATATTCCAAAGGACTATGTACAAAAGGTCTAGTGTTAGTTCAGAAAATCTCAAACTATATCAAAAGCATCTAAAGGATTAACACTAAGAGGTTCAGTATCACTTCAGGAAAATCTCAACCAAGCTCAAAATTTGCAGAGGACTGACACCAGATGAGTCAGTGTCACTTTAGGAAAAACTCCCAATATATGATCTCTCCACTACACTCATTAAGCCTTGGAGGGGTTATCTCCTCAACTCTCCTTTACGCGACCTCGTGTTTGACTCATGTGTAAGAGGATCTTCCCAACTATACTTATACGAAATTGGGTTTTTCACTCCCTAGCGCAAAATCGTAATTTTGTTTTATGGCCATGGAGAAATTAACTCTCCGACCTAAGCCAAGGCCTTAGCCTAAACTTATTTGTTTATCCTAACAAATTGAAAATGTTTAATTGATTTTAGTTAGCATTCATTTTATAGGTTTTTATTTACTCAAAAAGGGTGTGGACTGAAATTGAATGGAGTTTTGACGAACTCAAAAAAAAACACTTAAGAACACAAATGTGAAATGCAGTTCTTCACTAAAAATGAGAGTGTGAATAACGCTTTAGAATTTAACAAACACAAAATCCTTCCTTTTTGTATGAAAACAATAAAAAATTTCTTTTAGATGCAATTCATTTACTAATGCAAGTTTCAGATGAAAGGCAAGTACCAAGATTGGAATTATTTTCATCGAAGCTTTTGAATTATTTTTTTTTCAGTACAAGAGTGAAATGAGAGAGACAACATGTGTATGATGAAATTTTCCTTTTAGATGCAAATTAAAAAGGGAAAGGATGAAAAAATCACAAACAAACACACACTCTTACACTTTTTCTTTATACAAATCAAGAAAACAAGAAATCAAAGGAGAAGAAATATTGCAAACAGATGACCAAACACCCTAAGAACAATGTAAGAATAGGAAACAAAGCGTAACAAACCCCCAAGAGATCTTTCTAAAACCCTAAACTATAAAAAGACAAAAATCAACCTTCATCAAACAAGAAAGTTGCCAAATATGTTTAAACTTTTCTCATAATATTGCAAGCAAAGGAAACTAATTATGAAACCTAATAACCACTCCAAAGACCTGGAAGGATCCATAACAATCCCACACAGTCATAACCCCGACCTCAATAGGTCTGGAAAGAGTAAAAAAGTCCTTCAAGGAACATGTACAGGACTGTCCAATGGACAAGTAGCGTGTGTATGCGACCTTTACGAGAGAAAATTGTGTATGTACGCGATTGTACTAAGAGAAACATGTGTACACCCTTAAAAATCCTCTCTAATTGAGAGAGGAGGGTCTAGAAGAATCGACAAAGATTATATAAATACATAGAAGGCTAACAAAAGGCTCAAAGGACAAAAAAAATTCAAAATAAATGAAAAAAACAAGTACCCTTAACGACCTAAAAAGGGAGAATCCCCAATGGATTCGCCAATTCTATTACAGAAATCTAAGTCTTATGGATTTGGGTCAGGGCCACAACAAAGAAGTGTCATTAAAAGACTCCTCTCAACCTCTAATTAGATAATCAATTGGGAAATAACTACCTGCAATAACTAACTTCTAGGAGAAATAAAGAAGGATAGACCTGGAACCCTACATTTTAAGTAGATCCCACTTGAGGTCTTTCGCTCCCAAAATATTTGACAACGATCTTCTAAAAATATTGCAACCAAAGAAGCATGCAACTTCCAGAGACTAGTTATCTGCTAACTAACTAAATATTATTGATTCAAATGTCATGTTAGATTCAAAATAAGATACACATAATATCATTGAAATCATGAATTAACACAAAGAATTATACGAGAATGAGATTTATTTTAATTGTAGGGACCTCAATTAATTAAGCCTAAAAATTTCATAATTTAAACATTAAGATTGTTCAGCATAAGCAATAAGTAATTTCTTTCATTCATATAAGTAGCATAAATTAAATTTACGAACAACATGCTAATAATTTACATAATCATCACATAAATCAGCAAATTCATAAATAAAATACCTCTTCCTGATGCTAAACTCTTGCTTATCTGGTTGTCCTCCCTGTTGCCTTGCCCAGCCTGCTGCTTTGACCAAACCCTTCCCAAACCGACTAACCACCCAGCCAGCTAGGAGCAGCCTATCCGGCTCCCTAGCTCCAAGATACCGTAAGGAATCCTGGCCCCCGTGCCCAAAACCTCCAGCAACCTGGTGCCCCCTTCAATGGTTCACAAAAACCCCAAATCCAAACTCCCCAAAACCAGAAAATATCCAACAGCCAGCATACAGTCCTCTCCTCCCAATTTTTCATAATAATCCTCTCCCATAGGACTCTTCCCCCTCATATCTCCCCCCATTCACCGACTCCCTATCCTCCATTAATTACCTTATCCTCCCATTATTACCTTATCCCATGCCTTTATTACCTTATCCTTCATTTATTACCTTATCCTCCATTTAATGCTTCATTTCCCCGCGGATACATAAAGTCTTAAAATAAATAATTTAAAGTTATTAAGCCCCTCTAATTTATTACTTCAAATCTTTAATGAGTCAATTAATTAATTAATCAATCAATCAACAGATATAAACAATTAATTAATAAATAATTAATTAATTAATATTATTAAGAAATAATCATTGTTTAACTAAAACATATTAGGAGAGTTAATTATCTAATTAATTATACTTAATAAACCCTATGCAACTATTTAACTAGGGTTGTTACATACACCCACCCTTCAGGAAACTTCATCCCGAAGTTAAAGTATTATATGATACAAGGGAAAAGAAACATGGTTCGCACATTCATAACAATTAACCGACATTATTAGTAAGTAAGCCAAGAAAACTCATACATACTAGTGTACATGTACAAGAAATGCATGTGAAGCTAGTACATACAAGTCTCGTGCATGTACTAATAATCAATAACTATCACCCTTATAGTAATTTATGTATGCATCCAATCCAATCAACAAGACTATTCTTTTATAAAAGACAATAAACCAATCAAAT
>SNQJ01S0077165.1:0-43208 GCA_010110895.2 Picea sitchensis | reverse complement strand
CCCTGGCCTAACAAAACTCGTAAGCCTACAGCTTATTCAAAACTTGGCTCACCAGCCTATAGACCATATTTACAATTCTTTGCATATAACATGATCTGCAACGGGGCTCGGCCTTGGGGACACTACATTTATGCAGGGTTTGCTGGAATAAAGAGGTACGCCGACCATTCCTTGGTGATTTCCTCCAGGTCTTCTTTTGTCATCTTGTAATAAGACTGAAGTTGTTCCTTGTTCTCATTAGCACGTGCTTTCAGATATATAAAATGGCAGTATGCACTGAACTTTATCAAAGGTTAAAACCTGTGTAAAGTATTCAGGGTCATGCTAGGCTTGGACTAGATGGTGAGCTTCAACTGGGTGTAGTAGGTATGAAATATGGCATTGGATTGCCACTGCTTGTTCATGTCATTCGAGTACCACATGGTACTGAACTTCGCAGCCAGTGGTTCAAAGGGGTCAATGTCGGGGAAGGTTGCACCTTCTGGTAGCTCCCATGCAACGAAATCTATAAGTATCAAGAGCTAGCTAAAATGAAATTCATGCCCCTGATCCTGGGCTTCTCTACAATCAATCTCTAGTTGATTCACCAGGTACTTCGCCCAGTTCATCTGTAGTCCCTCTGCGCACTTTTCTGCAACGTCGACTACAAAGAGGATACTTGCATGGGTCGATTCTTGCATACCAAATTCCTTGCAATTAGTTGACATGCGAGGCGCACTGAGCCACTTTCAATAGAAGCTACCTTGTAGCCTCGTGCGCCTTTCTCAACATCGCCATAGGCTTCTTTGATCTTCTGAGAAAGAGCGTGATCCGTGGTCTTTCCAGGATAGTAATCGTGGGGATCAGGGCCCTGCATGCTAAGCTTGGTGATCTGATTGATCAGTGCTGGATCAACTGTTATGCGACGGTTCAACCATAAGTATCCTCCATGGTAAATTTCCAGTAGCAGCTTCACACAAGAATTCACCTCCTGGTGTCTGCCGAAGTGCGATATCTTCATAACGTTGAGCAGAGTAGACTACGTGAGGTTCATTGTCCATTCTTGAGGGATGATATTCAAATTCTTGCCCTTGGTTATGGTTAGGTACTTGTACGGGTCAAGTGTGTTGTAAACTTTACGATCCCCCAGGTTGAAGTCACTAAACTTCAATGCTGCGATCTTGTCGTGATCTGAACGGATTGTGCGTACTCCTTTCGGTAGGTACGCCGTGATTAGAGTGTACTCAAAGTATCTAGGCACACTATCTCTATTGATCGCACTGCTCAAAGGTGGTATGTAAGAAGGTAGGATGGATGGAACCAAATTCGCATTGGCCATATCGTCCTTATGTTTGGTTCTTCATTCTGCACCGACTCGGGATGTTCCTGATCGAACAGTCGATGGGGAGGCTTGCACTCTTCTCATCGATGATGCCTATAAACTTGTAGACAATCCTTTCTCTGACATGAATCTTTCGGCTCTGAGGCTAGCAAGTACCTCTCTTACAGGTTCTTCAGCTACGCTAAATTCGTTGGACATATACGCTCAGGATCAATATCTTGGGTTCTCAAAGTAATGTAGATACTGTAGTAAAGTAGAAAGTAAGGGTGGAGTAATCACGGTTCACAATTCAGGTAGTCTGCAGACTCAAATTCATGATTAGAAAAAGTGTCTTCCGTGCATGGCGCGATGGATTAAGTAAGTAAGTCTATAACAGATCATTTGCAATGGATATGGGGCTTCCTTAACTCTAGTTCTATCCGTTATGGTGTGGTCTAACGGTCTGGTGATGAGCCATCAATGATTTTCTGTCTGTTTGGGGAAGAAGTTGAATGGGTATATCGGTCCAACGACTATATCGCTTCACCATGACGAAGTATCATAGGTCATTGTTCTGATATCCCGACGAAGCTCAAATTCTGCAATTTTTCTTTCTGCGATGTTCCATCTGGAATCTCATGTAACTTTTCAATATTCACCCTCTTCTTACTTAAATTTCTAGCCTTCTTCCCAATAATCTTCAACTCAGTCTATATTTTTCCATTCTGATTCCTATCTTCTTTTAGCATGGTCACTGTGCGCTGTTGAGATTCTTTCCGGGGTGATAATTTTTCTTTCTCTGGGACAGGAGCCTCAATCTTCTGTGAGCCTTCTGACATTCTTTCAGCTTCGACATTGGGGTCTCTAGTGTCAAGGATATTCGATATGTTCTTCTGTTCCTCAATCAATTGTGCAATCTTCTTGGTCATAAAATCTATTAATTCTTGTTTCTTCTGTTCCAAAAATTCTGCTTCTTCCTTCCGTCTAACTTGATCTCTGTCAATACAAGGTTTTCCAAGTAACATAGTAAATAGATCATTGTCCTCAATAAATTTAATAATCTCAAAATATTCTTCATTCAAAGTTCCATTAGCCTTCGTAGATATCTGAGTGAGCCTTCCACATAGGTTTACCAATTTTCCTCTGAAGAGTCCTATTCCTCCTAGTGAAGGGATCTTGGCAGGCTTCCCTATAGCTTCCCACGTTCTCTCTGTCATGATATTCATCTGTGTTTCCTCATATAGAACACATTCAATGTCGAAGTCCCCTATCCTTACTTTGATGCATTCTTTTTCTTTAAAGATCTCTGATAATATGACATGTTTCTTTCATCTGAATTAATACTTTCTCTGATTCTTTCTCAGGTTCTGCTATCTCTGGATCTGCTTTAGGGTTCAGATTCATTCCTTCGAGCCTAACAATCATTCTGGGGCAATCCAATACTTCATGATCCAGAGCTTTGCAACAAAGACAACTAGGTCCTTCACCAGGGCTTTCCTTAGCTAGATGTCTTGGTTTTCTGCAACTATAACAGAGGGTTAATCCTCTCTTTCTCTTAAATGATCCCCAACTTCTTCTGTACTGCGTGCCAGGATCATGGTAGCTAGTCTACAAAAAATCATTTCTAGGATCTTGTATCCATTTGTTAGTCCAAACATTCTTTCTATGCATAGGTATAACATATCTATCATTATGCTTATCAGATCTATTCATATCAAACTTTCTTTCTTCTATTAATGCCCTAGGTTTTAAGATAGGACTGAATCTATCGAACATGCCTAGATCCATGCTCTAGAAACAAAAAAAAAATCACTTATCTTACTTCTACAGAGCACAAATCTCCCAGATCTAAGAAATTTTAACTATTCTTACCTTTATTGGAGCACAGGGCTTACGGATCTTACCTCTTTTGTGCAGATCTGACCTCTTTCTTTCAGAAATTCCCATGTTTACTTTTCTTAGAGCACAAAGCGTTCATATCTCGCTTCTTTTATTCAGATCTGATCTTCCTTCTTCATATCTGACCTTATTCTTGGCACAAAGCTTCATAGGTTGAGTAAAACGCTGTGTAATAGGGTAACAGATCTACACACAGAGCTTTCTTTTGCACAAAGTTTATTCTTCCTCAGTTCCCAACAATCACAGTTTTAGGTCCCGAAAATGGAACCATTTGTTGGCACAGAGGTAGACCCAGGGTTTAATGCTCAAGAGCGCACCAACAGAGCCCTAACTACCGGCCCTTTCGGCAACACCTGCGAAGCAGATGAAGTTTTACCCGAGGTAGAGGCAGGGGTGGTTGCAAGACTCAGGTGTCTGCAACCTTAGCTGGGACATAGATCTGTGATTTTATCCTTATAGGGCACTTAGCATAGATCATTCATCAGTATTCAACCCTTATTATACTTCGCAGATAACACAGATCATCACAACATTCACTTAGATCTAAGATATTTTATCACTTAGCAACAGTAAAATAGGTCGGATCCAATAGATCGACAACAAGCATCTTCATACATGTCAGATCTAACATTCATACACATCTAAGAAGCGCATAGCATAAGTGGATATATCAGATCACATAGCATAAGCAAAGATAAACACATTGAACCAAAGCACAGATCATAACACACAGATTTACGTGGTTCACCCCCACCCTGGGGCTACGTCCACCAACTCTTCTTCTTTATTAGTGTCTTCAATCAGTTACAGCACAAAGCCACTCAAAACCCTTACTTCACACAGGACAGAAGATATGTGCAACTCGTTAGATCCTTCTTCCTTGCACTTCATCACAAAGTCTTCTACAACCTCTTACAACAACTTTCACTTAGCTATGCAAGCCTCTTACAATAATGCACAAAGCATTTACAATCTACATCTGATCACATAGATCTAACTACTAGCACTAAGCCATCGATTGTCCTTACATTGCCTAAGTATATATTTATACATTACAAAACTGGGCCTAAGCGTGGGTAAACCCATGGGCAGACATCCCTTTACCATTACATTAACCCAAAACCCTAAATGATCCAGGAGGCTCCTCAGGCTCAGAAAATGCTCAAAAATTAAAGTTCTCATAATTGAGTGAAACCAATTCCATTGTGATCGGCTCGATGCTCTGATTCCATCCATATATTCACTTTCTCAAATGGGCTATGTATGCGAGAGTTATCACACTCTAACCATATTCTCAAAGAGTTAAAATGTCAAAGGTCAACTGGCAAAAAAAGTCAATGATGACGTCATCATGACATCACCAAAGACACCTTGTGATGCTGACGTGGTAGAGACAAGTGGTGACATTTGATTGGGCAGATGATACAGACTTGGACCAATGGCAGAGTGACACTTTTCAATATTCGGGCAAATGTGGTAGTGCCACGTGGCACCCAGTCATAAAACATGTGGCAAGTTAAAAAATTGTTTTAGGGTTCATGAGAATGGAACCCACGACCTATGGCCAAGCCCAAGTGCCTCAAGGAAATCCCTTTTACCAATTCACCCCACGTGTTGCTTGTTATATATTACCCATAATATAGTATTTAAAATGAAATATATTATAAGGTGGCATAAAGGGAGCTGGGGCTAAGCCTCAGCCCATGGTTACATATGCCACAAAACCACTGGTCAGTGAGAAAAGGGGTGTGGATGCCTAGTGTAGGGTTTTAAACTGTGGACCAACGGTCCCATGCCATGCACCCAAAGATCAGGTGCTAGCACGATTTAAGGGGCCAACGCTTGGACAATTTTAAATTTCATATGACCATTATAGGGGGCGCGCGCCTATTCCAAAGGGGCTTAACCATATATTATGGTTTAAAAGTGGGGTTTTAACCCTGTTATGTAATTTTTAATTATTTTTCCCGATATTATGACCAGAAAGTGGTTGTTTTAGGATATCTTGACCATTTGGAGGTAGATTTGATCCCATAAAGAGGCCATATTCTTAGGGGAAGTTGGGCTTCCTCATCTGATCCTGAAAACTATAAAAATGAGGATTTTTGAAGCTTGGAGGAGAACTTTAGATGCAGGGATTTGAAGTAGTAGCTTATAATTTTTTGCCTTTTCTCATGATTTGAGAGGCATGTTTGCCATGTTTTTGAGAGGATTTTGATGATGCATGTTGAATCTGAGCAAGGAGGGTTTTCACAGTAGATATGAAGCATGTAATGTAACAACAAAGAGCCTGTGTAAGAGAACTTTGAGCATTTAAAGATCAATAAAGAGGTCCTCCACTTGGAAGCGGGCCCAGAGACATAGCCAACGATTGGTGAACTCCATTAACAAGTTCTTGTCTCTATTTCTCTTTCTGTTTTGTTGTTCTCTTCTCTTCATTTGCAACATGATTATTAATGTCTGATCTCTTTAAATCATTAATGAGCATCAAGTAAAAGTCACATTTGATATTTCACATTCTTATCGATCCGATGCATAAAGTACATTAAACTAACTTGCAATTTATCAATAATACCTTCATTTTTGGATCACTAAAAGGGGCCCAAAAGTGGATCGAGATCCCATGATCTCTGCTTCGCCTGGCACTCCATCTTTGACAGGCTGTCAAAGTCCAAAAAATGGTCAAATATGACCAAGTGTTCCTCAAAACTTGGTCAAGGGCTAGCAAGAACTAAAGAGGCTTTTGGAAACAATAGATGAATGTTCTTCTCTTCATATTGACCAAGATTCAGATGATGATAAAAATATGCACGCTGATAAATTTCTGAACAAGATTGCAGATCACAAAATTGTTTAGTTTCCTAGTAATCACATTCCTAAAGGATTGGTTCCTTGGAGATATTGTTTGATAACAATGATGTGGTTGTGAAGGTCAGTAATTCTAATGAAAATTAAGATCTGACGGAATGTAATCTAGGCACTGAAGAGGAAACTAAATATCTCAAACTATCGAGTAGTTTGTTAGAAAATCAAAGGGATGAATATATCAAACTGTTGAAATATTTTTCTTATGTTTTTGCATTGAAGTATGAAGACTTGGAAAATTATGATACTAGTATCATTGAGCATAGAATACCTTTGAAATATGACACCAAACCTTTCAGATAGAAACTCGGGAAGATCAACCCTATGTTATTTCCGATTATGGAGAAAGAAGTCAAAAAAATGCTTGATGCCCAGATCATTATACCTCTGAGGTATTCTGATTGGATGGCTAATTTGGTCCCTATAAAAAATAATAATGGTGAGATCAGGCTTTGTGTTGACTTCATAAACTTAAATAGGTGTTCCATAAAAGACAATTACCCCTTACCTAAAATGGAGCATATCTTGCAAAGGGTGACAGGCTCARTCAGGATGTCAATGATTGATGGGTTTTCGGGGTAAAATCATATTTATGTATTACCARAGGACAGAGAAAAGACAACATTTACCACTCCTTCAGGTACATTCATGTATGCCAAGATGCCTTTCGGTCTCATGAATGCAGGGGCAACTTTCCAACATGCAATGGACATTGCATTTATTGGATAAAAAACAAGTTTGTGGTTATTTACTTGGATGATGTCATAGTGTTTTCCAACTCTGATCAAGAGCATTACCAACATTTAGAGAAGGTGTTCCTGAAGTGAAGAAAATATGGGTTGTTACTTAATCCCAAAAAGTCTCTTTTTGCCATGAAAGAAGGTAAGCTACTAGGACATACTGTCTCAGCTGAAGGAGTAAAAATTGACCTAAATAGAATAGAGTCTATCAAAACTCTTTCTCTCCCAAGGTCCAAGAAAGAAATTCAGTCCTTCTTAGGTAAAATAAACTTCTTGAGGATATTTATATCTAACTTTGCTGAGTTATTCAAATTCATCACAGCCATGTCGAGAAAAAGGAATGAAGTAAAATGGACACCATAAGCTAGGAGTTCTTTTGAGAAAATAAAACAAGCATTGGTTGATGCTCCTATTCTAATCAGTATTGACTACTCAAAGGATTTTTTTATTTTTTCCTTTGCCTCAAATGATACATTAGTTGTTGTCCTTATTCAGAAGAATTCACATGGAATGGAAAAACCTATTTCTTTTTTGAGTAGGGATTTGAGAGATGTTGAAGTTAGATATGACATCATGGAGAAACAAGCTTATGCTTTGGTCAAGGCCCTAAAATATTTCAGGGTGTATGTTCTTCATTAAAAAATTATTGCTTATGTTCCTTCAAGCTCTGTAGAATAAATTTTGATTTAGACTGATATAGATGGGAAAATAAGTAAGTGGATTGCTAAGATTTTGGAATTTGATCTTGAGTTGAAACCCACCAAGCTGGTAAAAGGTCAAGGTTTAGCTAGATTGTTAGTTGAATCAAATTGTAAGGCATTGGGAGTTAATTTCATGAATGCTAATTATGTAACTCAAAAAACTGATATTCCTAACAGTAGCTTGCAAATCAACTCAAAATTGGCAGAATGCAGTTGGTACAAGGACCTCGTCTATTTCCTTCAAAATTTGCAGCCTCCCACTGGACTTGCGAAGACCAAAGTGAGGGATTTGAAGCTTAAAGTGATCAGGTATTGCATTATTGATCAGATTATGTATCAGAAAGATCACGTAGGGGGTTCTTTTAAGATGTTTGGATCCAGAAGAGGAAAAACAAACTATGACTGAATTTCATGAGAGTCTATGTGGAGGTCATCATTTTTGGAGGACTACAACATACAAGGTACTTAGAGCTGGGTACTTCTGGACTAGCTTATTCACTAATGTGTATGCAAATATACAGACTTGTGAAAAATGTCAGAAATTCTCAAGAAAGAAACAAATCCATTCTTTTCCTCTGAAACCCATAATAGTATCTGGTCCTTTCCAGCAGTGGGGACTAGACTTCATTGGATAAATTCATCAAGACTCAAGTGGTTAGCATCGTTGGATTCTGACTGCTACCAATTACTTCACCAAGTGGATAGAATCCATTTCCACCAGAAAAACAACACATAAATTAGTTATTGGCTTCCTGGAAGATATTCTATCAAGGTTTGGTTGTCCTAATAAAATTGTTACTGATAATGCTGCAACCTTTAAAATGAGCCTCTGGTGAAGTTTTGTCAAAAATTTGGGATTCACCTTATTCACTCTAGTCCATATTACCCTTAGGGTAATGGCTTAGCAGAATCCTCCAACAAAATCTTACTGAAGATCATCAAAAAGTTGTTGGAGGATAATAAGAAGTCATGGGATTCAAAGTTGAAGTTTTCCCTATGGGAAGACAAAGTAACCACCAAAAGGTCAATTGGCACCATTCCATTTCAGTTGGTCTATGGAACTGAAGTTATTTTTCCTGCTAAGTTAAATTTGCCTGTGGAAAAGTTTCTTCAAGATCAATAAGGGGAACCAGATGACATGATCAAGAGGATGCATCAACTTGTGGAAGTACAACAAACCAGGGAACAAATTTTTGATAAAGCACAGATCCATCAACAAAAAATCAAAGAAGCTTTTGATAAGAAGGTGAAGAAGGAATATTTTCAACTTGGAGACTTGGTACTCAAATGGGATGCACAAAGGGAAGATAAGTAAAAACATTGTAAATTCGAAGCCCTTTGGGTTGATCCTTTTAAAATTTCTGAAGTTTTGCAAAATAATACTTTTAAGTTGCAGAATGTGGAAGATGCTGAAATTCCTGGTCTCCCAGTCAATGGGCATTTTCTAAAGATATAATTTTTCTAAAAATCCATGAGTGGATTCATTTCATTGTAAATACCAGTCTTTAGTTAGTTTTGTTTTCTTTCAATAATGACTCCTAGACCAATGGATAAGGTACTAGAACTACATATTCTTAGATTGTCACAGGGAGGTCTCCATCCCTTGTGGAGCCAGATGTTAGCACATAAGATGTGTAGGGGTCAAAACATTTTGGTTTTGTCTTGTTTTGAGTCATAGGGTTTTTAAGTCTTAGTCATTGGGTTATATTTCATGTCATAACTTAATTCTTTGATTTTTCCATAAGCATAGTCTTGTTTTAGTCTTGATTTAGAGCCTTAGTGTAATGGTATTATTTATCATCATGAGGAGAATAAGGGTCCACATGGGTCACACTCTTCATATAAAAACATCATCATCATGATATGTATTTTCTAAAAGGTGTACAGAAGTTTCCATTATGTCATTTTCCAACCGTTTCGAGGTCAAGTTAGAGCTTAGATCTATTTTCTGCCAACTCACCTAAAAATTCGCAACGTACTAAGAAGTACCTCATTGCACTAATATCTCATCATTGCATTTTGGAAAGGTGTCAAGGGATATTTCATTGTCTTCAATTCTTTCATTCAATATGATTTTCAAATATTATGACAAGGAACAAACTCTAACAATTTCCTTGAAGCGCTCTATTCGAATTTGAAAATTGGTGCTGCAGACTGGCACTGTGAACAGGCTGTAGAAGATTGTTCAAGATTGGATTCATCCCTCTAAGTCCATCTTTGGTTCACAAAACACAAGCCTAAGTATTCAAACATACCAGGTACCCCTTGACGATTTGCATGTTTCTTAAAGGTTGATTGAGGATGTAAAGTTGCTATGTGTTGTTGGCAATGCAAACTGTTAATGTTCATGCATTGCTAAATCTCAAACCCACTGTTATGGTGTTCTAAACCCTGCTCATTGGTCAATATTTTTATCTCAGGGACATCCAAAAATTCCTTTTTGCAAACAAGTTAGATTTCCCACTGATATTTTTTCACTGCGAACTGTCTGTTATAACCTTTCAACACCAATTGTGCATTGCAGACTGGCACTGTGAATCCTATGTATTTTGATTGATTGAACCCTTGTCAATTTGAAATATGTCTAAGGCCCATGTTTTATCTAGTTTCTATAGGTTCCCTCTTAGACATGAAAATCATTGTTAGTCCTTCATAAAACCCATTTGAATTACACCACCAATTGTGCGCTGCAAACTGGTGTTGGTGTTGCAAACCCTCTGTTTTTACATAGTTGTTTTTTTTTCTTGTCTACGTTTTCACTCAGACTGAATTGATGTTCCTTTATCTCTCCCACTTGCAATTTTCCCCAGTCCATACCATTGTTGTGTATAGGCTTTCATACGGGTGAAATTTGAGTATATCAGTTCTGTAATCAAACCCTAAAATCCCTTGTTTTACTATATATTTCACATAGCATTGTCATAAGAGGTTACATGAGGTTTTTAAAGATATAAACCATGGACAATCAACAAAGCAAGAAAATACACAAGGGGGGAGAAATTGTGAGAAATGAACCATATGATATGCAATTCATCAACTCTGAACCTTTTTTCAAGGAACCCTTTTAGAGGGCGGGTTGCCTTAACTTTTTTCAAAAAATGCAAAGTGGGCATCTTGAAGTGGCCAAGCAATTTGCACTTAATTTTAGTGGAATAAAGACTAAGGTGGGTATGTTGGATTTTGAAGTCTCTGAGCATTCTATTTCTGTAGCTACATAGATACATGATCATGGTGAGAAGTGGTTTAAATTCATGACTCTAAAATATTCTTTCTCCAAGAAATTCTTTAAACCTAACCATCAAGGAGATAACTTGTCCAAAGGAGTGCCCAAAAGCCACATGCTGGAATATTTTGACAAGATGTTCAAGGTCATCCAAAGACACTTTACATGTGAAGGGAGGTTCAATATGGTATACCAATTCCATATCATATTATTTCTACACTTTACTGGGAAAGATTCCATGAACCTACCCGTTTTCATTTTCAGGAGCATTGGCAAGATGTCAGATAAAGTCTAGACAAAGTCTAAGCAGGTGGACACTAGTGTTTTTCACTCTAGTTTGATCAAGATGTTAGTGCTGGAGGAGTTGAAGAAGAATAAAACTGACAGGGAAAATTTCCTAGATACATCAAACTTTCAGTTAGATATTTCTCCTACACCACAGTGAAAAAGAAAAATTCCTACCCCAGTTGAGAAGTTTGTGCAGACATATTCAAGCAAGAAGAAGAGGGTGACTATGAGTAATAAATATTTCTAGGCTCTTGATGAAGCATAAGAAGGTGTTCCTTCACAACCTCTTGACAGAGAATTTTTACCTATGGCAGAACCTACTCCCATTGAGATTCTCTCAAGCAAATTAAGGAGCTTAAAATGAAAAAAGCTTGTCTTTTCCCCACTAGTTGTTGTAGAAAAAGTCAAACCTAGAACACATTTTACTAGATCAACAGCCAAACAACATGTTCTCATGAAGGATGGTACAACAAGTACTTCATCTCAGCAAAAAGACAAATCACAGTCTTATAAGCAACCCATAGAGGTTATTGAATCAACACTCCTTATCATGAAAGTAACCCTACCTTCAAAAGGCTCAAGAGGCATCTAAAGGAAGCAAGGGCTGAAAATGACAAATTGAAAAAGGAAGATTTGGATTCTAGAATAAATCTAAAGGATATGTTGGATCTGTATGAGGAAAAAATTGATAAAGAAAGGTTCCTAGATAAGAGGTTTTTTCCCCTTCACAGGCAACTCAAGAATGTATATAGGAAAAATAGAGCCTGCCAAGCTGAAATCAGAAAATTAAAAGGAGAGTTACAGCCTTTCAGAGAAGAAGTGGCAAAGAGGAACTTAGATATGATGGCTAAGGTGGATACCATAAGGAGTACCAGAAAAAAAATATAAATGCAAGATGATCTTCTAAACCAACATCATTTTTTCAAGGTTTACTATTTTGCATGCAGTTACAAAATTAAGTGATGGTTTTGAATTTTGAGCTAAACTTAGCATCTTTTTGTGTCTTCTCCAAGGATATATCAGGTGATAATAAGTTTGTGACATATCTGGAAGATTTGTACTACCTCTGGTACAAGTTTTAAAAATCTAAATCTTTTTGCAAAAGGAACAGGCTGCTACAGGAAAGTTCAAAGCACCTGGACTCATTGGCGTTGTGAACTGGGTGTTTTAGGACAATTTGCAGTGCTGCGTTGCGAACTCAAGGTTTTGAATATTTGGAGGCGTCGAGGGAGATTTCCATGTGTCAGGGGTATCTCATACCAGCATTCAAAGTGTTGTTCCAGAGTCTGTACTTAAGGCTTAGAAGTACAGTGTCTAGGCATCCAAAAGTGAGTAAGGGGTAGAGAAGGAAGAAACGTCAACCTTCGGTAAGGGAAACTAGGGCTGATTTCTGAGTTGGGGTTGTCTAGCTTCCAATTGTTCCTGGATGTTTATATCCCTTTCAATCGCTGCCCATGAACGTTCGAGTTCAACTTGGGTAGTGGATGTTTTAAGAATAGTATCAAAAATATTTAAGGCAATATGTGTTTGATCTGATAGTCCGGGTTCTATATTAGGTTGTTTTGTTACAGGGACAGTCATAGAGGAATAGAATGATAAGAAAATCTTGGGGTAAAATTAGGTGTTGTCTCAATTCGGTTGTATAAAGGAGAGTTTACAGTTCCAAGAGTGAAAATAGGGTGCAAACCAAAGGCCCTTTCCTGTAACTAAGCTATATTTTTATAAAGATGTATGAGGTGGGAGAAAACATTAAGCTGTCTATCGTGTAAGGCTCCTATCAAGGGAGAATGTCACTTATAAACAGAAGAAGAAAAAGGTAAAGAAATAACCCGATGAAGCATAAAATATATATAGAATCCTAAAGTGTTGACTAGTCTTATACCTGTTGATAGCTGGTACAGAGGAAAAACAATGAACAATATAGAAAACCAGAATTCATTCACTATAGTAGAGGTTGTACTAAATTATAGAGAAGCATTCATCAAATACAAATATGAAATGAAATGAAATATGAGATACAAGGAAACAAACTCATAACACAGTCATGATGGAATTGAGAATCTTCAGATTTGCTTTATATTAACTCTCAAGATACAAAACCTCTATTACAATCGACACAAAAAGGTCCAGCCTTTGTTCCTTCCTTCTATTGTATATTTATACAAATTTACATATGATGGAATCTCAATCGTTCTAGGATTTTCAGTTACAACAAGAAGGAGATCAATCATTTCATTTCCTTATCTCTGTCTTTATTTGGTACCAGAAGCTTGCCCTCTTGCATGCTCGGTACAAGTGACACATCTTTCCACTAGCCAAGATATCAACCTTGATGGTTCCGCTTGACAATTTGCCTCAAAAGAGTAACAATCTCGGGCTAATTGCGACAACCTTTCTTCCATCTGCCTGTCTATGATGTCAATAGCGCACAATTGCACACTTGGTTTAATCATACATTTATCTATTTGAACTATGTCTGCCATAGTTACTTGTGAGATTTCGGCTGAATCTCTTTCTTCATTTTCATTTATATCAAGAGAGATTTTCGCTATATTCATTTGACTCAATATCTCAGCATTGCCTTCGCTATCAATACTTAACAGATTACCATCTATAGAACCAAAAGCCTCTTCAAAGGATTTCGTTACCTTCTTGGCTTGCAGTTTACCTTCTGCTATACTGTGCTCCCATTCTTTCAATAAAATATTTCCTCTGGTCTGCTTCGAAATGGAAAACCTGGGAGTAATTCCTGATTCCCTATTGTTTGTAGCTATTACAGCCTCTTGAAATGTGACCCGGGCTGCTCCAGCTTCTCTTTCTCTGACAGATAAATTCTCCAATACTTCATCAACGAGTAAGCAGTTGTCCCGAATTATCTCTACCTTGGGGAGTAAACTTCGCTGAGCTGCAGAAACCCTACTCCAAATCTCCATCGCCTGGGACTGGAACATCCCGATATCTATAAATTTACTTTCGGTGATTTCCACTCTAGCCTGTAGTTTCTCAATCAAGCCTTTTTGATGGTCCACTTGTATTTGACCGGTCTGAGCTATCATCTCTGCTTGTTCGATCTTAGTTTTAAGCAGCTCTATCTAATTTTTTTCGGCCAGCCTGTCTTGTTCTATTCATGCACTTTCCTGGTCCTTGGTAGCCTCCTCTGCTATGGCTAGTCTAGATTCTAAGGTTTTGATGAGGCGATTTTTTCACTTCAGCTGATTTTTCAAAACCCCGACTGAAAATTGGTTTGTTGTAGCATATGCCCCTAATGTCCCAGCTATCTCTATAGCAAACTCATCTTTCTTCTTGTCTTTCCCATCGGTCAACACTTTGTACTTCTTGGCTGTTGATCCCCCTTCCTGATAGAATTATCTTTTTACCACAACCTTTCTCTTCTTATCGAAAAAGAACTCATTTGGAGGGAGCTCTTCCATCCTTATAGGTCTCAATTCTTCATTTAAAATCCACCCTGCGTCTATGTTTCCCTGAGTTGACTGTAAGGGAGTAATGGAGGCTGGTTGTCCTAGAGTAGTAACTGGAGTCTGCTTTTTCGGTGGCTCGGGAGTCTTTATCTTTGTTTTCGGACTCCTAGTTTTCTCTTCCCCGTCCTAGTGTTTTTCTTGGCTGGGTGTCGCATCTCTAATTTGCTTAGCTGGTTGTCCTAGAGTAGTAACTGGAGTCTACTTTTTCGGTGGCTCAGGAGTCTTTATCTTTGTTTTCGGACTCCTAGTTTTCTCTTCCCCGTCCTAGTGTTTTTCTTGGCTGGGTGTCGCATCTTTGGAGCCTTCGGCTTCTTTTTGTTTCACCTCTACTGTACTTGGATTCTCACCCCGCAATACTGCGGGAAGACAACTGCATCGATGTTCTTGGAATTTTAGAACATTGGCCCTCTCTTCGGGTGCCAGGGCTTGTATCCGAGCCAAAATCTCAGCTTAAGATCTTGCACCTCAGAAAATGTCATCCGAGGGTGAATTCTCATGTTCGAACCTTTTGAGTCCGCAACTGGCCAAGTGATTACTTATGACCCTTTGCGGATCATGCTTCTTGAATTCAATATGAACCAACTTTAGGTCTTCTAGGGCTGCTGCCTCAGCTTTATCATGCCCGAAATCTAACAAAGAATATGAATTTAAATGAACAGGAAAATATGGCCATACCTTCTTTGAATATCCCTTAAGCTCCTCGCTTATGCCACCGATTATGGTTTTCCTAGAAACCTCACGACAAGCCATCTTGTCGGGTATGAATAATTGTAATGCATGTGGGGGAACAGAAACCCCGAAAACTCTGAGATATGAGAATTCTTCTTCTACATACCAGTCGACTATATTGCTCAGATTCATCGCCATACTATCCGAGATCCTGGGTGGCGGGTGACCGAAAATAGTGACATGCAGTGGTACCATTACCCAGTTAAAGATTTCATACACAAAATCTGCCACTTTGTTTTCCCACAGTTTTGAATGGTAGACGTGGATGGGCTCGACCTCTAATGGAGTCCAACTCCAGCTCATTAAGGGAAAGGGCATTAGAAAACACACGGCGTCCATAAAGTACATGGACATAAAGAATGAAGCAATCTTCCTGCTCTCCCTCTGCACCTGATACTCTATAACTCGACTAGTCAAGCTATCAGACAACATTTTAGCCCAGTCGAAGGAACAACGTTCAGTGAATGAATGTATTAGAGGCACCCACTGAAGAAAGAAATGTGTTGTGTCCTCTCTCCCGTATAATCTGCAGGTCATCATAGCTACATATTTGAACTATGGTTCCAAGGAAGCTATTGAATATATACCATTAATGTCTGCCCTGAAATTCGCAGGGTGTGAAACCCAATCTCTGATTAAACTGGACATAGTCTTGTCATATTGCACACATTCCTTCTGTTTGAAGTTCTCCAAGAATTTGGCATCGTATGTAAGGTCTGACACAGTAGGCAACTTGCACATAGCCTGTAGTTGTTCGGGTCTGAAAGTCCCAATAGTGACTTTTTGTTCATTGATGATGGTTCTGTTTGGTATGTCCACATGTTCTAATGCCCACAGGACCATATCATAGTAAGGGAGCAGTCGTGGCTTGGCCACTACTTTATGCATTCCAGATTGGACGACAATCTTATATTTGGTGGTCAGGTCATCTTTTTCATTGTCACTGGAATCATCAGAATAATCTACCAATTCGGACAGTAGAATATCAGAAACAAACGACCAGGTCTTGATAGAGTTGACACTTCGAGGTGAAGTATCAGTGACATTTTCTTAACCTTTTCCCGAAACCTCAACGTTGGATTTAGACGCTTTTTGCGGGGCCATGGCGGGGGATCCTGCTTTAGCTCTTCTGCGATAAAAATATGTATACATACAGAAATTAGTTCGCTGAGAAAAGTTTTCTCTGCGTAATATAGAAATGAATTCGCGATAACAAATAATAGTTCTATATATTCAACCATTTAAAAATCGGTACTTTTCAAGAACAGAATGGTCGAATCATGCTTAAATATAAATTTAGCAATAAAAACACAATCCTTACTTGTCGATTCAGCTTGTTTCTAATTAATGCCATAAATTTTGGCAGTTCAAAATGTCAGTTGGAAGAAGGAAAAATTAAGACTACCTCGTAGATTGTGCATGCATCAAATCACGAGAAATACTAGCTTAGCTCAATTAATCAGGTTTTATCGACATTAATTAATCTTTCGGTACTCGCTACATCAGGTGTTTTCACTTTAACCCTTTGAACCTCTAAGACCCGAGATTGCGATGATTATCTTTGGTTAATAAAAAATGTAATTATGATTAGGCGCTTAATTAATTATGTGATTATTTATATCGCAACTTTGCGACTCGGAGCTTTGATAGTGTAGCTTTTAAAGGAAACTACGCTGAGTTGCGAATTCCTGACAGAGATTAATCGCGGCTAAGATTTTTACCTTTATCATTAACGCGGGTTACTAAAACAAGAATCTCATGGTTTCGGCTATCGAGGTTACGACAGTAAGGATTTTGGAGTTAGTAAACGTCGAGACGCGAAACCCCGATGATGCTTAACCGTAGTTTAGAAAAATGTTACTCTCGCTACTGACCTGGGTAAAACTTTAAAGTGATTTCGTCGTTTCTCTCTTTGGGACTTGTGAATTATGTGATCTATAACATCCGACATACGAAATCCCAAGGTAAAAAGGGGAAAATCATTTGAATGAAAAGTAGAACTCGCCTTGAGAGTATGATAACCATCGCCGCTCGCGTGATGAGACTTCAGAGATTTTTTAACAAATGGAGTAAAATACAAAAACCATCTTTCGATTTCGAGCATTAAGATATGAAATTCAAAACGGGCTAAAAAACAAAGGCGGCTCCAACATAGGCTCCAACTAGGGATCTCGTTTTCCTGTAAGACGGGAAGAACAGTAGACCACGTGCCGATATTGGGTAAATGGAGTCAATGGCTTTAATCCAGCGAAAAAGTTCCTGAGAACAGGATACCGAAGGGGAAAGGGACTTTGTTTTTTACATTTGAAAATCTTTTCAAAACTCAGATATTTTTTAAACTTAGCTGTAGTCCCTTTCACGACTTTCTCCTTCCCGTTACTGAATTCAGGTCTGCCTTAAGACAATCAAAACAGTTCTAGGAGACCCAACAGATCTTGTGGCTATCAGCTTGCATCAAAAGAAAAAGATTATATGTTTTTAATCAGGAAGCCCTGTCTGAACATGGGATGAAGATCAGGTTTTAAAAAGCATTGGTTACCAGAGTAGAGTGATATTCATGTATAACAGCCTTACAGATATCTCAGATATTTCTTCACTGCCAGCAAGCCTGTTTAGTACCCCGGTGAAGTTATCTGGCCCCTTTTACTGAATTTCCTTTCACTACTTCGGAATATATTTGTGCATTTAAATGCTGAGACGAGGGCAATCATTTCTGAATTTCCTTTCACCACCTGTCTTATAAATTGCTTTTTTAGAGCGCGAAGATGGGGGCAATCAGTTTGTATCAGGGCTGATATATGTGTAATATTTTACATTATAGGTATGTCAACTTACTATGATTACTAGGTACCAACCTTCCCTTAACTTTCACAACACCTTCGTTCACAGGGAGAAAGGGAAAAATAACTTTTTTGGGGTATTCTATTTGAGCAAGCCTCAATCCTCTGAAACTGTTGAAAAACCTAGGAAAGTCAGGATCACTTTAAGCATCACTTTGTTCAGCAAGGGACCGAGGAGTTGTGAAGACTCACTTTCTTTCCACAATCTTCTTTGAAGCTCTCGATGTTGAAACGTAATCTCTTCTCCCTAGGTATGCAAAAAATGGAAAGATGCTGACTTTTTAAAGGGTAAACCTGAAAACAAAAAAGGGTGACAGATAGAGATTTATGGACTGAAAAACAGAGGTCAAAAAAATCAAAACTGACTCTTGAAAATCTTTTTCGGGGGCGCTTTACTTTGACTGACTGCTTTAATTTGAGTGACTTGTTTATTTTGTCTTATTCTTTTGTAAACGATTAAACATGGAGACATTCTATTATTTATTAGTTCAGATGATGTTGATGTCTGAATGAGGTTATCTCGGTTTTCTTTGATAGCCCTTCAGAACAAGTCTTTTAGGAAATCTCACCTTTACCTTATCGTTTCATTTTCTTTGCAAAATATCAAAAATATTTGGTATCACCTGTTTAAGCCAATTTATTTCTGACACCCAGCTTTCGGTTTACTTTTCCTGCTTGTTTTGTTTGCAGCTAGAATCCTGTAAAAGGCAAATACGAAGGTTATCGAGGCTATCTGAAAGGTGTCAAAATTTCACAAAAGAAAATCAGAATAACAAAGCGAATGAAAAATATATTTACATAAGTAAAAATTCTATATATGAATATACAAATCTAAAATTAAATGAAATTTTTATTTATTTATCTATTTTTTTTTTGGTGACTGTTTATGTCATATAATGCTTCAGATAACGCCTATTGATAGGGGCGTTGAGGATTTCACCATCTAGATTTTCCAGTAGGAAAGAATTTTTTCCTTCGAGGGCCGAGACACTGAATGGCCCATACTAGAGGTGATCAAATTTACCATGTTTTGCTGCTTCTTCCCTCCTTGCATCCCACCTTAATACTAAATCACCTGGGAGGAAATCTCTGTCCTTCGCCCTACGGTCGAATAATGCCTTCATTTCATCTTGCTACTTCTGCAACCTTTCATCCATTTTGACCCTATGTTGTTGAACCTCGATTAGCTGATTTATCCTCCTGGTGACGTGATTTGGTTCTTCTTTCTGATCTTGCCACAATTTCATCACGGGGAGTGCTAAATTTATAGGTAACACCGCATCTATCCCATATACCATCTGAAAAGGAGACATGTCGATGGACTTTTTAGTGCCTATGCGATTTTCCCACAAAGCATACTTTAAATGTACATGCCAAGACTTTTTGTTTTCATCCAACACTTTCTTAATTATATTGATCAGGATCTTGTTAGATGACTCGGCCAGTCCATTTCCTTGGGGGTAGTACACTGTAGAATGGCCAAGGACGATATTATACTTTTGGCAGAAGCTGATCATAGCCATAGATTTGAAAGCTTGGGCATTATCCGTGACTATCTTTCGGGGGCAGCCAAATATTGACAAGATATTGTCTTCTAAGAAATCTATTACCACTGAGTCAGTTGCCCTTTTAGTTGGAATAGCTTCCACCCATTTGGTAAAGTAGTTTGTGGTAGTTAAGATCCACTTGTGTTGGGTGCTAGAATGTGGATTAATCTCTCCTATAAAATCTATCCCCCATTGTTGAAAAGGGGCTTTAGTTTTGACCGGAACTAAAGGTAGCGTCGAGAGTTTCTGTTTTCCTGTAAATAGTTGACAACGGCTACAGGCTCGGACCTTGGCGTTAACATCTGAAAAGAGTTTTGGCCAGTAACACCCAGCCCTTAGAATTTTGTAAGTTGTGGCCGTCCAAGCATGATGTCCTCCACAAAATCCTTCGATAAATTCACTTATAACCCTTTTTGTTTCCGACTCGACTAAGCAGACTAATAAGAAACCGAGCGGGTCTTTCCAATATAGCTGATTTTTGGCGATACAATACTTAACCACATGAAGCTTTAAAGTCCTGGATTTTGATGGTGATAGTTCACTCGGGCATTTTAGAGTCAGCAGGTAGGATACTATGTTTCTGTACCATTCTGATGATATAAACTTCTCCTCGATCTTAATTGCACTTGTTGATTCATCAAGCTCATTTACGTTCATATTTTCCTCATATCCCTGTAGGCAGTTTATATCCAGAGCTCTGAGATTTGATTCAACCAAAAGTTTGGCTAGGCCTTTTCCTTTTATCAATTTAGTAGGTTTGATTTCCAGGTCGAATTCTTGAATCTTGGCCAGCCATCGTCCTCTTTTCCCGTCACTGTTTGGTTGTACCAAAATATCTGTCACAGAACTAGTCGGTACGTACGCAATGATCTTGGAGAGTAATACATATGTTCTAAATGCCTTCAGTGCTTTTACCATGGCATATGCTTATTTTTCTATTATATCATATTTAAGTTCTGCGTCTCTAAGGCTCTTGCTGAAAAAGGAGATCGGTTGTTCGAAACCCTCTTCGCTCTTTTGGAGGAGCACCGCAGCAATCGTGTGTTCGGAGGCAAATGAGAAAATAAGAAAGTCTTTCAGATAATCGGGACTTGCCAATACAGGTGCCTCGGCTATGAATTTCTTAATGTGTGCAAACGATGCTTTGGCCTCTATTGTCCACTTTACTTCGCTCTTCTTTTTCAGCATATATGTGATCAATTTTACAATTTCAGTGAAATTTGGGATAAATCTTCGTAAAAAAATTATTTTTCCTAAGAAAGATTGAATTTCTTTTACATTTCTAGGAATGTTTATAGTGTCTATCGCTTCAACCCTCTTAGGATCAATCTTAATTCCATCCTTAGATACAACATGACCCAATAATTTACCCTCTTGCGTGGTGAAGTGTGATTTCTTGAGGTTTAAGGATAGACCAAACATATGGCATTTTTCGAATGTTTGTTTAAGATGTACCAGATGCTCTTCGTCGGATTTGGAGAAAATAGTTAAATCATCGAGATAGATGACTACGAACTTATCCCTTTCTTCAATGAAAGTGATGTCCATAGCGCATTGGAACGTGGCTCCTGCATTCATCAAACCGAAAGGCATTTTATCATACATGAACGTACCCCAAGGAGTAGTAAAAGTTGTTTTTTCTTTATCTTGTTCATTCATGGAAATTTGATTATATCCAGAGAAATCGTCAATCATAGACATTCTATTTGCCCCAACTACTCTTTCTAGCACATGATCCATTTTAGGCAGCGGATAGTTTTCTTTAAGAGAGGACTTATTTAAATTTCTGAAATCCACGCACAGTCTAATTTCTCCACTCTTTTTTCTGACCGGGACCAGATTTGCCACCCAGTCAGAATATCTCAGAGGTACTATAATTTTCGCCTCCAAAAGTTTCTTCACTTCTCTCTCGACCACAGGCAATAAAATGGGGTTGATCTTCCTAAGATTTTGTTTAAAAGGTTTGACCCCAGGCTTTAAAGGTATCTTGTGATCGATCACGACAGTGTCGTAGGTTCTTAACTCGTCGTAAGACCAGGCGAAAATGTCTTTAAATTGTCTGAGTAGGTCCTTATACTTGTCTTTTATTTCAGGGGGGGAGGAGTTTAGATATTTTAACCATCCTGGATTCCTCTTTGGTTCCTATGTCACAGTCCTCCACCTCTTCTGGTTGGGGTTGTAAGGTGGATTTTACAGGTATGTCGTTTTGATCAAACAGTCTTTCCAGAGGGATCAGTCCCTTCGGAATCTGGTTATTTTTTAGGACCAGCATACGATGATTTGCGATTTTGTCTTGGAAAGCTTGAGGGTCCTCCCCTTCTTGCATGATCCATATCTGGTCATTCTGATTTTCTTGATTTGCATGAGTTTCAAAAAATTCACCTACTGCTTCAAGAAACTTCTTAATTTGTTCATCATCCTCAAAAACCTGCCAGTGCTGGATATTATCGGGTATAGATGGTCTGTGTCTTATCTCTATGTGATACTTCAATTTAAAGGTTGTAGGAGGAGAGAAAGTCGAAGCTGCTTTAGCTAATGCATCAACATGTAAGTTTTCTGCGCGTGGGATGAAGTGGACATTTATAGACGAGAAAAAGTTTTCCATCAGATCCCAGGCACAATTCCTGTATGATCTTAATCTGGAATGCTTGGCTTGGTAATGTCGATTTATTTGTTTGACTATTAACTCTGCATCTCTGTATACCTCTAGGTTATTTATTTTTAGCTTCCTAGTAGCCTCTAATCCTAAGACCAAGGCTTCATATTCACATACGTTGTTATATAATCTATATCCCATTGCAGTCTGTAAGAAAAAGGAACAACGAAATTTTCTTCAGGAGCCACTAAAAGCACTCCTGCACCAGCCCCTTCACAAGACGAGGCACCGTCAAAAAACATTTTCCAGATACCGGTGCTACACATATCCTCGGTCATGTAACCTGACTCTTCATGCTCTATATCATTTTCCTCTGTGAAACCATCTAAACCGTCATCAAAAGATAAGATGCAATTTCCTAAATCTTGATCTGCAATGTAAATAGGGAAATTGTTCGGATTTTGAGGGTCGCTTACTGTATATGCTAACCTCATCTCCCTGTACAACCGAGTAAATTTCCCACCAAACACAGGAATTGTGGCAAACGTCATATCCAGTTGAAGAGAACCCCCCAACTTGGCTCCCCATGACTTAGACAAAAGTAAGCCATACTTGGGTGGAATATCAACAATAACCACATCCATCAAGATACTCTTAACTGGGACCTGTGCCAGGGTAACTACTAAATCCTTTATCATTCCCATACACTTAACTCTTCTCGAGTCAAAAGAGTAAAGATATCCATAAGGTCTGGTGATCTGGAGACCCAATTTGTCCATAATAATTTTAGGCATCACGTTATGGGAGGCTCCGGAGTCTAGCATACAATTATGTAGCAGTTGATCGTATACATTTAAGGTGATATAAAAGGGAGAAACAGTGTCTTTGGCCCCTTCAAAATGTGGACCAAAAGTGATGTTGGGTTTATCATCTTCCAGGTTTAAAACGTCAGACTGGCTTTCTAGCTCTGTGACACCTATCACTTTGGTAATCTGCTTTCGATAAACTGGTTTTTTCGCTAATTCTACCAGAGGAATTGTTATCTTAATTTTATTTATCTCGTTTTCGAAAATGAAAACTTCGCTCACCTTGTCTGTTTCTCTAGTTGGGACTTCCATATCCTTCCTTTCTAACTTATTTTTCTGGACCACTTTATTACTCATGGTCTTGGTTGAAGGTGTAATTTTATTAGTTGTTTCAGTTCCTTGTGTTTGGGTCTCAACTTTTCCCACTTCGGATTCTTGTGTGTTTACTACTTTCGCTTTGTTGTTAGGTAATAGGGCTTCTTCCGGAGTAGGCTCATAAGTTTGACCTCTTGGGAGAATTTTCTTAGCTTGAGTAGTTGAAATGGGCTTACTCTTAGATCTTAAGTTATACTTAGGTTGGACCTCGACCATTATCATTTCGGTTTCTTCTTGAGAGCTACAAAGGTCAGTATGATCTCTTTCTTCACCCTTAACCGACGATTGTTGAGTGTTTATAGACTTTTCATAATATTCTCTAGTCAGATACGGTTGTGTGCAGTCATCACCAAAGTTCATGACATCATCATCTGAATCTCTGAAATCTTGGAGATCATTCGCTCCTATAAATTTTTTGTTCTTTAGGGGAGTTTGTATTTTTTGATCTTCGTTTTTGATCTGTCTTTGCTGGTTTGGGGGATTGGGATTCCTCTTGAAATCCTTTTTGGTGAAAGGATCGGCTTTGGCTTGTTCTAGCTCCATTCTAGATATTTTATTAGACAGTTCCTTAATTACCCTGGCCATATCGTCTACTTTGTCATCTGTGTATCTATTAGACCCTGACGACCCTGCTTGTTCTCTAAAGCATCTGGTTTCTCGATTTCCCGTTTCTACTTTAGCTTTTAACTTACCAGAAGCCATCATATTTGACTCAATTTCTACAGCATCATCTTGCATCCGGTTTAGAGTAGCTCCCCTTCTTTCCCATAAAAGAAGTGCAAAATCTGGTTCGAAAGCCCCCGCGAAAGTTACTTTGGCTGCGGGTTGGGACGATTTAACCTCGGCTGGGATTTCATTATACAGCTTATTGAATCTTTGAATAAACTCCATAACTGTTTATGAATTATTTTTTCTTAAAGATCCAAACTCGGTTAAATAATATAGGTGGTCCTTTCTTTCACCCCATTGTCTAAGCAAAGCATCTTCCAAGGCGTCATAGGACAAGATAGATCCTACAGGTAGACTCTGAAACCAAGTTATGTCCTGACCTTTGAAGGTTTGGACGAGAAGCCTCGAATACACATCTTCATGTTCGAGACCAAGGATGTCTGCAAATTGATCAAAGAAATTTATGTGTTCGGCTGCGGTCAGATCTCCTTCCCCAGTGAATTTTGGCAAATTTTTTATATAATTTTCGTGAAGGTCGTGCAGAGGAATGGGAAATACCAAGGGAGCTTATCTTGTTTCCACTTTCGCAAACACTCTGGGAAGGGGGGCAGACCCTTGGCCTCCAGATCCTCCCCCAGGAGCACCTCCACCTCCTCCTTCGACAACCCCTCCACCTCATCCTTCAGTGGCTTCCATCGTTATTAGTGGAAAGTTGTAAAGGGGGTTTTGGAAGATTAAAAGTGAATCTTTTCTTTCTTCGCGGGGTGAAAAATCCGAGGATGACTGGTAAGGGATGCGAGGGCTTGGCTCTTCGGACTTGCAAGAGATGTAGTTAGGGGAACCAATGGGTGTGGAAGCTGGATGTGTGAAATATTCTTCGAGACCATGTGAGGTCACGAAATTTAACTGAAGAGTCGACGATATATCGGTAGTAGATAAATTTTCTACAAGACTTTTTCCTTTATGTTCTACAGGGGTTATCGAACGGGTTTCGCTTCTAACTTCGGAGTAGTTTGATGTTAGATCCTTAGTGTCGAAGAGAGGGTTGCGTGAATTCGAAGGTTCATAAGAACTTTTGGTCTTCAGTTGTGGGTATTTAGGCTGATAGATTGTAGGGGTCGGCTTAAGAGAGCCTCTCGCCTTTAAAATGTTCTCAGGATCGGTAACGGGTGTGGTCTGTTTACCATCCAGGTTTTGCCTGGTATTCCTTAGTCCGAATTCCATCTTATTAATCATGGATTTTCCAAGTGAAAGATTGGAAAGCCTTTAAAAGGTGTGCACTCTTTGTTCACTATCAAAGGGTGGCAATTTCAACGAAATAAATGTCGTTTTCCCAGGGAAAATTTTTTCGTAGCTTCGGTCCTCGGAAACGGCGCCAAAAAGATGTTGTTCCTGAGTCTGTACTTAAGGCTTAGAAGTACTGTGTCTAGGCATCCAAAAGTGAGTAAGGGGTAGAGAAGGAAGAAACGTCAACCTTCGGTAAGGGAAACTAGGGATGATTTTTGAGTTGGGATTGTCTAGCTTCCAACTGTTCTTGGATGTTTATATCCCTTTCAATCGCTGCCCATGAACATTCGAGTTCAACCCGGGTAGTGGTTTTTTTAAGAATAGTATCAAAAATATTTAAGGCAATATGTGTTTGATCTGATAGTCTGGGTTCTATATTAGGTTGTCTTGTTACAGGGACAGTCATAGAGGAACATAATGATAAGAAAATCTTGGGGGAAAATTAGGTGTTGTCTCAATTCGATCGTATAAAGGAGAGTTTACAGTTCCAGGAGTGAAAATAGGGTCCAAACCAAAGGCCCTTTCTCGTAATTGAGTTATATTTTAATAAAGATGTATGAGGTGGGAGAAAACATTAAGTTGTCTATCATGTAAGGTTCCTATCAAGGAAGAATCTCACTTATAAACAGAAGAAGAAAAAGGTAAAGCAATAACCCGATGAAGCATAAAATATATATAGAATCCTAAAGTGTTGACTTGTCTTATACCTGCTAATAGTTGGTACAGAGGAAAAATAGTGAACAATATAGAAAACCAGAATTCATTCACTATAGTAGAGGTTGTACTAAATTATAGTGAAGCATTCATCAGATACAAATATGAAATGAAATGAAATATGAGATACAAGGAAACAAACTCATAACACAGTCATGACAGAATTGAGAATCTTCGGATTTTCTTTATATTAACTCTCAAGATAGAAAACCTCTATTACAATCGACACAAAAAGGTCCAGCCTTTGTTCCTTCCTTCTATTGTATATTTATACAGATTTACATATGATGGAATCTTAATCGTTCTAGGATTTTCAGTTACAACAAGAAGGAGATCAATCGTTTCATTTCCTTATCTCTATCTTTATTTGGTACCAGAAGCTTGCCCTCTCGCATGCTTGGTACAAGTGACACATCTTTCCACTAGCCGATATATCAACCTTGACGGTTCCGCTTGACAATTTGCCTCAAAAGAGTAACAATCTCGAGATAATTGAGGCAACCTTTCTTCCATCTGTCTGTCTATGATGTCAATAGCGCACAATTGCACACTTGGTTTAATCATACATTTATCTATTTGAACTATGTCTGCCATAGTTACTTGTGAGATTTCGGCCGAATCTCTTTCTTCTTTTTCATTTATATCAAGAGAGATTTTCGCTATATTCATTTGACTCAATGTCTTAGCATTGCCTTCGCTATCAATACTTAATAGATTACCATCTATAGAACCAAAAGCCTCTTCAAAGGATTTCATTACCTTCTTGGCTTGCAGTTTACCTTCTGCTATACTGTGCTCCCATTCTTTCAATAAAATATTTCCTCTGGTCTGCTCCGAAATGGAAAACATGGGAGTACTTCCCGATTCCCTATTGGTTGTAGCTATTACAGCCTCTTGAAATGTGACCCAAGCTGCTCAAGCTTCTCTTTCTTTGACAGATAAATTCTCCAATACTTCATCAACGAGTAAGCAATTGTCCCGAATTATCTCTACCTTGGCGAGTAAACTTCGCTGAGCTCCAGAAACCCTGCTCCGAATCTCCATCGCCTGGGACTAGAACATCCCAATATCTATAACTTTGCTTTCGGTGATTTCCACTCTAGCCTGTAGTTGCTCAATCAAGCCTTTTTGCTGGTCCACTTGTATCTGACTGGTCTGAGCTATCAAATCTATTTGTTCGAGCTTAGTTTTAAGCAGCTCTATCTACTTTTTATTGGCCTGCCTGGCTTGTTCTATTCCTGTGCTTGCCTGGTCTTTGGTAGCCTCCTCTGTTGTGGCTAGTATAGCTTCTAAGGTTTTGATGAGGCAATTTTTTCGCTTTAGCTGATTTTTCAAAACCCCAACTGAAAATTGGTTTGTTGTAGCATATGCCCCTAATGTCCCGACTATCTCTGTAGAAAACTTGTCTTTCTTCTTGTCTTTCCCATCAGTCAACACTTTGTACTTCTTGGTTGTTGATCCCCCTTCCTGATAGAATTCTCTTTTTACCACAGCCTTTCTCTTCTTATCGAAAAAGAACTCATTTGGAGGGAGCTCTTCCATCCTGATAGGTTTCAATTCTTCATTTAAAACCCACCCTGCGTCTATGTTTCCCTGAGTTGACTGCAAGGGAGTAATGGAGGTGATGGGATCTACAATTTGCTTAGATGGCTATCCTAGAGTAGCAACTGGAGTCTTCTTTTTCGGCGGCTCGGGAGTCTTTATCTCTGTTTTCGAACTCCTAGTTTGTTATTCCCTGTCCTGGTGTTTTTCTTGGCTGGGTGTCGCATCTTTGGAGCCTTCGGCTTCTTTTTGTTTCACCTCTATTGTACTTGGATTCTCACCTCGCAATACTGCGGGAAGACAACTGCGTCGATGTTCTTGGAATTTTAGAACATCGGCCCTCTCTTCGGGTGCCAGGGCTTGTATTCGAGCCAAAATCTCGGCATAAGATCTTGCACCTTGGAAAATATCATCCGAGGGCAAATTCTCGTGTTTGAACCTTTTGAGTCTGCAACTGGCCAAGTGATTACTTATGACCCTTTGCGGATCGTGCTTCTTGAATTCAATATGAACCAATTTTAGGTCTTCCAGGGCTACTGCCTCAGCTTTAGCATGCCTGAAATCTAACAAAGAATATAAATTTAAATGAACAAGAAAAGGTGGCCATACCTTCTTTGAATATCCCTTAAGCTCCTTGCTTATGCCACCAATTATTGTTTGCCTAGCAACCTCATGACAAGCCAGCTTGTCAGGTATGAATAATGGTAATGCATGCGGGGGAACAGAAGCCTCGAAAACTCTGAGATATGAGAGTTTTGCTTCTACATACCAGTCGGCTATATTGCTCAGATTCATCGCCATACTGTCCGAGATCCTGGGTGGCGGGTGACCGAAAATAGTGACATGCAGCAGTACCATTACCCAGTTAAAGATTTCATACACAAAATATGCCTCTTTGTTTTCCCACGGTTTTGAATGGTAGACGTGGATGGCCTCAGCCTCTGATGGAGTCCAACTCCAGCTCATTAAGGGAAAGGGCGTTAGAAAACACACGACATCCATAATGTATGCGGACATAAAGAATGAAGCAATCTTCCCTCTCTCCCTCTACGCTCGATACTCTATAACTCGACTGGTCAATCTATTAGACAACATTTTATCCCAGTCGAAGGAACAGCCTTCAGCAACTGAATGTATTAGAGGCACCCACTGAATAAATAAATGTGTGGTGTCCTCTCTCCCGTATAATTTGCAGGTCATCATAGCTACATATTTGAACTATGGTTCCAAGGAAGCTATTGAATATATACCATTACTGTCTTCCCTGAACTTCGTAGGGTGTGAAACCCAATCTCTAATTAAAATGGACATAGTCTTTTCATATTTCACACATTCCTTCTGTTTGAATTTCTCCAAGAATTCGACATCGTATGTAAGGTCTGACACGGTAGGCAACTTGTACATAGCCTGCAGTTGTTCGGGTCTGAAAGTCCCAATAGTGACTTTATGTTCATTGATGATGGTTCTGATTGGTATGTCCACATGGTCTAATTCCCACCAGACCATATCATAGTAAGGGAGAATTCGTGGCCTGGCCACTACTTTATGCATTCCAGATTGGACGACGATCTTATATTTGGTGGTCAGGTCATCTTTTTCGTTGTCACTAGAATCATCAGAATAATCTACCAATTCGGACTGTAGAACATCAAAAACAAACGACCAGGTCTTGAAAGAGTCGACACTTCGAGGTGAAGTATCAGCAACATTGTCTAAACCTTGTCCCGAAACCTCAACATTGGCTTTAGAGGCTTTTCGCGGGGCTATGGCGGGGGATCCTGCTTTAGCTCTTCTGCGATAAAAATATGTATACATACATAAATCAGTTCTCTGAGAAAAGTTTTCTCTGCGTAATATAGAAATGAATTCGCGATAACAAATAACATCTCTATATATTCAACCATTTAAAACTCGGTACTTTTCAAGAACAAAACGGTCGAATCATGCTTAAATATAAATTTAGCAATAAAAACACAATCCTTACTTGTCGATTCGCCTTGTTTCTAATTAATGCCATAAATTTTGGCAGTTCAAAATGTCAGTTGGCAGAAGGAAAAATTAAGACTACCTCATATACTGTGCACGCATCAAATCATGAGAAATACTGGCTTAGCTCAATTAATCAGGTTTTATCGACGTTAATTAATCTTTTGGTACTCACTACATCGGGAGTTTTCACTTTAACCCTTTGAACCTCTAAGACCCGAGATTGCAATGATTATCTTTGGTTAATAAAAAACATAATTGTGATTAGGCACTTAATTAATTACGTGATTATTTATATCGCAACTTCGCGACTCGGAGCTTCGAAGGTATAGCTTCCAGGAAGTTCGTATGCCGAGTTGCGAAATCGCGAGATCGCGATGATATGTTTTAATTAAAATGGGGGATAAAACCAGATTAAGTGTTTAATTAATTACGTTTCTATCTTTATCGCGACTTCATGACTCGGGGCTTTGACAGTGTAGCTTTTAAAGGAAACTGTGTCGAGTTGTGAATTCCCGATAGAGCTTAACCGCGATTAAGCTTTTTACCTTTATCATTAACGCGGGTTACTAAAACAAGAATCTCATGGTTTCGGCTATCGGGGTTATGACAGTAAGGCTTTTGGAGTTAGTAAACACCAAGACGCGAAACCCCGATGATGCTTAACTGTAGTTTAGAAAACATTTACTCTCGCTACTGACTTGGGTAAAACTTTAAAGTGATTTCGCCGTTTCTCTCTTCGGGACTTGTGAATTATGTGATCTATAACATCCGACATATGAAATCCCAAGGTAAAAAGGGGAAAATCATTTGAACGAAAAGTAGAACTCGCCTTGAGAGTATGATAACCGTCGTCGCTCGCGTGATGAGACTTCAGAGATTTTGGAACAAATGAAGGAAAATACGAAAACCATCTTTCGATTTCGAGCGTTAAGATATGAAATTCAAAATGGGATAAAAAACAAAGGTGGCTTCAACACAAAGGATCGGTTTCACATCAGAAGGCCACTTGCCTCAAGGAGCTGCAAGCATAAAAGAAAAATCATTAGTTGTTGAGAACTTGCTCTATATGTTGCCAACATCTTCCTTCAAAATAGCAGTTTGTTATTTTCTTGTTGTACACATGTTTCCATGCTTCCCTTAGGCATGGAATCCTATTAGGAAGTTAATGGGCGAATTGTAAATATCTCTTCGATGATTTTGGTTACTTAAGATTCATTTTAATAGGAGAAGAGGTTCGAATGGTTGAACAAAAAACTCTTATCTTTAGTCTTTTATTGGAACAAAGTTTTCCTGATGTATGAACCGGATTCAAGAAACTTTTAATGGTGGAAATTAGTCTTTATCCTATTGTCATTTTTTTCTGTCTCACTTTGATATCGGTCTCTGGTGAAGGATTCATCATGTTGTTGTTTCTTTATTGCATTAAATGATTTATTGTGGTATTGTATGCAAATTGATCAGATTGTTTTTCTCTTTGGATTAAGAAGTTCTTATTCAAATGAGCTTTCTTTCATATATCTTCGAGAAATACTTGTTGTAAAAATGATACACATATTTCACTTCTCTTACTAAGTCTTCCATCTCTCATTTATATCTCTTAAACCCTGATTTGAATCTATTCAAAGCCTTGTTTGTTGGTGTGTATTTCATGGAAGGATTCGTGATTGACATATTAAACTGAGTTTTGCATCCATTTTCCACACTCTTTAAAAACATTAGTATTCACATTATGGTGGGTATTAGGCTTACATATACAACATTCTAGGTGTGACTTCTAGTGCTAACAGAAGGCACAGATGTTGAAGATGGCTCACGGGCCAAAGAAAGCACAATTATCGAATTAGGCTCGCAGGCCAAGAGATTTTCATCAAATTTAACATCTCTTCTAGTAATAATTTCATTACAATGTGGTTGAAGAGGTCTATAACCTTTGATATCTTCAAAATAACCAAAAAATATACACTTCTCACTTTTAGGTTGCAATGCTTTCCTTTTCTCATGAGGAATGTAAGCCCATGCTATACTACCAAATACATGAAAGTGACTTACATATCATTTAATTTTAGTCCAAGCTTCTTACGGTGTCATATTTTTAAGAGCCTTTGTGGGAGTACAATTTAATATGTAATTTGCATAGTTGATGGCTTATGCCCAATACTTTAGACTTAATCCCTTAGATTGGATCATACAATTAGCCATTTCTTTTAAAGTGCGGTTATTTCTCGCAACAACACCATTTTGTTGTAGTGTATATTGAACAATGTGTTTCATTTGGATGCCCTGTGTAGTGCAATAACTTATAAAATCATTTTTTACATATTCGCCTCCATTATCTATTCTTAACCTTTGAATTTGATGTCCAGATTGATTTTCTACAAGGTCCTTATAGGCTAGAAACTTGTCAAAAACTTCACTCTTAAGTTTTAAGAAATAAACCCAAGTACGTGTGGAAAATTCATCAATGAAATTTAAGAAATACTTGCACCCAGAAAAAGAAGGGGAAGAAAGTGGACCACATAAGTCACTATGAACAAGATGCAAAGGGCTCGAGGTGTACCAAGAGGCACGTTTGTCAAAATTGTCCCGATGATGTTTGATGTGAACACAACCGGAAAAAACACCATCTTTGCATGAAACAAGAGGAAGATCAATCACCATATGTTGATTACATAGTTGATGCAATGAGTGATAGTTTAGATGACCAAACCACTCATGACAAAGTTTTCTCAAGTCATCGTTGTGAGCAACAAAAACTGATGGAAAATATGATGAACCAAAGTTGTCAAACTTGTACAACCTGATAATATCATCAACAATTCCAATTTCAAGAACATACTTGGGATCTTTTAGATCCTTGATTACAACTTGGTGAGGTGAAAACTCTACGATTTTACCTTCACCTGAATGAGTTATTTTATATACTGATAGAAGGTTACAAGAAAGACTTGGAACACATAATACATCATTTAAATGACCAGTATCTACTTGGAATGTTCCATATCCTACAACACTAAGAGATCTATCATCACCAACAAATATTTTCTTGGTGTTACATTCATTTAGAGCAAAAAATATGTCTTTATCCTTAGCCATATGATAAAATGCTCCAGAATCAATAAGCCACTCATCAAAAGAAGAAGTAGAAGTTGCATTGAAGGAGAAACTAGAAGAATAAAGTGCATATCCATGAGAAGAATAAGAAGAAGAAGAAGAAGAAGAAGTAGTAGTAGTAGAATCAATACTGATGGTGTGCTTCTTCATCGTTGCTTCTAAATCTGCCATCTTCTTGAAACATTTGGACTCATCATGACCATCTTTATCACAAAAGTTGCAATGTCTGTCAGTATTCTTATTTTTAGATTTTTCTCCTTTTTCACCATTAAGAGCAATATCAAATATTTTTATTATATATTTGATACCGAAATAATACTCTGCAAAAAATTAAAAAGGGTGTATTCAAGCTTTATACCTCCACATATGACTGAAATGGATGTATCTTGGGAAAATGGAAACCTTTTCGAGTGAAATGAAAAGCATTCCTAAATGAAACAAACGCTCTAGATGCAATGGAATGGTCCTCTCAGTCCAAAAATGTACGAAAATGGAAGAAACCAGAGATGAGGCAACTCAACTTCACGATCTCGATCTACAATGGGAGCGAGTCTTCAAACAGGCTCTGATACCATGTTCGACAACACATGTATTCCAATAGAGAATGAACACATTCAATAACCACTCACACAACCAGATAAAATATCAACACATCGATATTTTGACATGGTAAAACCCCTACGGGGAAACATCCACGGCCCCAGCCAATGCAGCCACTTGGAGCAGTTTATTAATGCAAAAGAAAAAGATTACAAAGATATTTTACAAGAGATTTTCTCACAATTGATCATAGGAAAATGAACCTCCATGATATTTAAATAGAAATCATTTACCAATCGGGTGTTAAGCCACAGAACAATGCAACCATTAAGATCGAGGAGAATATGAACCTTCAGATCACTCTATGTCAAGAACATATCGTGACTGTTGGATTTCCTAACTACAAATGCATACTAATGCATACTAAAGAAACAGAATAAGAAAAACAATTTTACCTAACGACACATTAGACCAAGTATATCTTAACTAACTCCTAAGTGTCTAAATATCCTAACATGTCATAGTCACATTGCTATAACACCAACGATGTAACTCCCATTTTTTGTAACAACTATTGTTGTGACACCAATGTTGTAAATCACGTTGTTGCAACACCAATGATGTGAGCCCCATTGTTGTAGCACCATTTCTAAAGCACGCATGTTGTTAATCACGTTGTTGCAACACCAATGATGTGACCCCCATTGTTGTAGCACCATTTCTAAAACACTCATGTTGTTAATCACGTTGTTGCAACACCAACGCTGCGACTGCCATTGTTGTAACACCTATTGTTGCAACACCAACGTTGCGATTTCCATTGTTGTAACACCCATTTTTTTAACACCGGTACTGTAACACACATTGTTGCAACTCCCAAAGAGTGGAAATTCTGTTATAATGTTGTTGATCATGACTCCACATGTCTTTCAATAATTTCAGGACAATTGGTGGGCCAACCACGTAATGGAGGAAAAATCGCATGAAATGATTGAGGAAGTTAATCCTCACAGTTGTCTAAGTGTCCAACATGCATTTGGAAAAAAACAATAAATTATTAAGAAGAAAAGAATGGTCAGAGGGACGATTCAACTACCAAGAAATGGGAGGAGAAAATAAAAATGGGAAGAGGGTTGAAGAGAGTGGGGTTCGTGTAGAAAAGAACAGAGGAGAGGAAATAGAAGAACGGGCATCTGCAAAAACAAAAGAGTAGAGTAAGGGATGTCAATTTTAGTTGGATAGGGTGGAACAATGAGCATGCTTTCCAGTCATGGAGTTTGAATGAGAACTATGCTAGATTGGTTGATAATGTAATAAGATTGTGAGAGAATTTTTTTTGTCTTGTTAATAAATAATATTGAGTCCCTATTTAATGTCATCGTGTCTTGTTTCCTGTTACTGTAACTGTAATTTCCTATTTTCATTATTTAAGTTGTTAAATTTATGTTAACACTGTTAGTTTTTAGTCGTGCATTCTATGCGAAGAGACTTATTCATGTAGTTTATTTAGTATAGGATAGAGGGTGATTGCATCAAGTGGTATCAGAGATAGTCTAACTCTTAAATTGTGATATATAGTGCTTAGAAATAAGGCCCATAAATTTTATTCCGAGTGAGGGTTGCAAGAAAACTTGTAAGGATGCTACCACGAAGAGAAAGAGTAGCACGAGGAGGTGTGAGGAACAAAGAATTAGAGTAATTACAAAGGAGGATAGAAGAATTAGAAAACATAAGGCTTAGAGATGATGAAACTGAATTAGAGTCTGAGGATGAGCATGAACAAGATTGAAATGCTAAGGAAGTAGACCTAACAGTATGATTGATCTCTTTTCTAAAAGACAAAGGTAGTGCAAGGGTGGAAGTTTCATGCTACGATGGTAGTTTTAAATCTAAGACTCGAATTGACTAGATATGAGAGCTTGAAAGATATTTTGAGTATGAAAATGTTTAGGATCCCAATTGGGTTTGATTTACCTTGACTAATCTAGAGGGTCATGCTACACTCTGGTGGGATATGTTACAGAGGGATAGGTTAGACAACCGACATGAGAAGATTATAACCTGGAAGAAGATGGTGAGAAAAAACAAGGATAAATTCCTACTTGTCGATTACCAGTAGAGTTTGTCCAAGCAGGTTCAAAACTTAAGGCAGAAAGAGGCATATGTTCATGAATATCAGGGAGAAAGTAACCAGAATATCAAAGAGTGTCGAGATACGTAAATGGGTTGAAATATCAAATTAAGGATGAGATGAGTATGCATTACTTTCATAATGTAGACGAAGCCTATAAAGTTGGTTTGAAGGTGGAATAAAATATTGATAGAATGTTGTGATAGAAGTTTCGGAGAAAAGGAACTAGATGAAGGGGCAAAGCAAGTGCTGCTAGAAGCAGTGAAAAAGAAGATGAAGCGACTAGTAGCCAAAATACAAGAGGTTGAAGTGGCACTGGAAGAGTTAGAGGATTTGGAAGAGGTAAGTATGTGATCACCTATCATATATGTGGAGTGGAAGTTCACAAGGAATCAGAATGTTCGAAGACGTAGAATGCATGGAGAATAAATGAGGCTAAAACACAAGTTACCCAGGTAGATGAGGTAGTAGTTGCTAGCAGTAACATGGAAGTACTTCAGCAAGAAAAAGGGAAAAATTATGTTTAGAAGAGTGATACTTAATCCTAAGACAAAGATAGCAGAAGAATCTGAGCAATGAAAGAGAGTTTTTAAAACGAAGTGCAAAATTTAGGATAAGTGTTGTCATCTGTCATAGATGGTGGAAGTACACAAAATTTAGTATTCACATAGGTAATGGAGAAGTTAAAACTAAAATATATTCCACATCTGAAACCATATTGGGTCATATAATTGAAAAGAGGACAACATGTGACTGTGACTGAGTAATTCTTTTTAGGTTTTCATATTGGAAAGTTTAGTGAGAAAGTATTGTGTGATATATTAGAGATGGATGCATGTCGTGTACTACTCGAAAGACCATGCTTGTTTGAAAGAAAAGTTTTCTATGATGGAAGGAAGAATACTTATGAATTTTTAAAGGATGGACAATGGTACATACTGGATCCAATGGTTGAGACTGAGTTAAGTGGTAGTGATAGCAAAGGAAATGACAACAAAAATATTTGTAGTAGAAGTCACATTATGATGTGTTCAGCCAAAAAAAATTTGAGAGAACAAAAAAGACCCATTTATGTTTTTCCTTAGTGCCAAAAAAAGTTCTAGAGAGTGGAAAAATAAGCTCTGTGCCATAAGAAATTCAACCTTTATTTAATGAATTTCAAGAGATTTTTGGAGATGATTTACTAGTAGTTTTACCTCCCTTGAGAAGTATCACATAAAATTGATTTGATACTAGGATCAAGTCTACCGAATAAAGATCCTTATCAGATGACTCCAGTTGATAGTGAAGAAGTGAATAAACATGTGCAAGAATTGCTTGATAGAGGACCGATTTGAGAGAGTTTAAGTCCCTATGTTGTACGTACAATATTGACACCCGAGAAAGGAGGTGAATGGAGAATGTGTATTGATTCACGAGCTATCAACAAGATTACTATTAAGTATAATTTTCCCTTGCCAAGGATGGATGACATCATGGATTGTTTGAGTGGGGCCAAGTACTTTTCAAAGATTGATTTGAAGAGTGGGTATCATCATATTCAGATAAGGGAAGGTGACAAATGGAAGACAATGTTCAAGATGAATGATGGACTATTTGAGTGGCTAGTCATGCCATTTGGGCTAACCAATGCCCATAACACATTCATGAGCATTATGAATGAAGTTTTGAAACCATTTTTAGGAAATGTTGTTGTCATGTACCTAGATGCCATTTTGATTTTCAGTAAAACCAAATAAGAACACCTGGAGCATGTGAGAAAGGTGTTACAACGGTTGAGAGAACATAAATTGTTGATAAATTTGAAGAAATGTATGCTTCTGAAGGAGGAATTACTGTACTTTGGATTTGTGATTTCCAATGAAGGCTTGAAGATGGATTTTGAAAAGGTAAAGGCTATTTTGGAGTGGCCAACATCTAAATGTACATTTGATGTGAGACGTTTCCATGGTTTGGCAAGGTTCTACCAGAAAGTTATCCGAAATTTCAACGAGATTTGTGCACCAATTACTTAATGCATGAAAAATGGGATTTTCAAGTGGATAGTAGCAACCATGAAGTCATTTGAATACTTTAAGAAAAAGGTAACTGAATAAAATGTTTCAAGTGGACTACAATGCAAGTGGTTCAACAATCGTAGCAGTTTTGAGTCAAGAAGGAAGGTCAATTGCATTCTTCAAACGGAAATTGAATGATGCTAAGAATAAGTACTCTGTTTATGATCAAGAATTTTATGTTATTGTACACATTTGAAGAAATAGAGACATTACTTGCTACCAAAGGATTTTGTCTTATTTTCTGATCATAAGGCATTACAATACATCAATAATCAAGGTAAGTTAAATCAAAAGAATTCCAAATGGGTAGATTTTTTGCAAAGTTACTCATTTTTTTTGAAGCACATAACTGGAATGTCGAATAAAGTTTCAAATGCACTGAGTCGAAGAATAATGTTGTTGAATAATTTGTCAAATGAAGTTGTTAGTTTGAAATGTATGAAAGCGTTGTATGCAGAAAATGCATATTTTGCAGAGGCTTGGATAGCATGCAAAGAACCTTGAAGCATTGATAGAACACCGTATTTGGATTTTCATATTCAAGAAGGTTTCTTGTTTAAGAACCAAAGTTTTTGCATTCCATGGAGCTCATTGTGTTTGAATCTTGTTAGAGAGCTGCATAGCGGAAGTTTGGGTGGGAATTTCGGCGTTGATAAGGCCACATCATTGGTGAAGGAAATATACTTTTGGCCTAGCATCAACAAGGATGTTAAAAATTTTGTTGAGTGTTGTAGAATTTTCGAACTAGCAAAAGGAAAGAGTCAAAACATAGGGTTATATACACCATTGTTAGTACTCGAGAGACCATAGGAAGATATCAGTATGGACTTCATTTTGGGAATTCCTAGGGCACAGGGAGGTCATGATTCTATGGTGGTTGTAGTGGAAAAGTTTTCAAACATGGCGCATTTCATACCATGCAAGAAGACCAATGATGCTACCAAAGTGGTTGTTTTATTTTTCAAAGAGATTGTGCGGTTGCATGGACTACCAAGAATTATCTCTTCTAATATGGATATGAGATTGATTGGACACTTTTGGAGAATACTTTGGAAGAAGATGGGGTTCAATTTGTTGTACAATTATGCATATCATCCATAAACGGATGGATAGTATGAGCTGGTTAACCAAAGTCTTGGGAATTTGTTGAGAAGTTTAAATGGAGAGAATCTAGGACAATGGGATTTGGTCTTGGCCTAGGATGAATTTACTTACAACAATTTCATTAATAGATATGTGGTAAGGATTCCATTTCACATTGTTTATGGAAGATCACTGAAAGGAGTTGTTGGTTTGGTTAGGTTACCAAAACTGGAGGACAAAAGGAGTGTCAATGCAAGTGAGTTTGATGAGAGCATACAAGAAATGCATGAGCAAGTTAATATCAAGCTACAACAAAGTAATATCAGATACAAACAGGGACTAGATTTATGAAGAAAACAAAAGGTTTTTGAAGAAGGAGATATGGTAATGGCGCATTTGAGGAAGAAAATATTTTCCAGAGGTATGCATAGTAAACTCAATTACAGGAAAACTGGACCATGTCGAATTTTGAGAAAGATTTATGTGCATATAAGTTAGAGTTGTCAGAAGATTTTGAAATTTCTCCAATATTCAATGTGGTCGACTTGTACAATTTTCATGAGGGAGAAGAGCATGATGAAGAAAGTGCCCTGGTTGAATGGAAGAAACAACTTCCTATTAAAACAACTGAAGAATTAGAACAAATGTTGGAGAAGAGGGTTAGCAAATTAACTCAGAATAATGAATATTATGAATATCTAGTTAAGTGGAGAAACATGGGTTCTGAAGATGCATCGTGGGTTTCTGAAAATGAGCTAGCACACCTACAAGGATCTTCATCCTCTATAGAATCTATAGTTTAATCCACATGAGTTGGATCTCATGTTTTTCTTACCAAGGATGTCTGATGCAGGAGCATATTTGGCCTTAAGCAATCCACATCACCCAAAAAAAATTCAATTTCAAGTTTGTAAATGATAGGGAAAAATAAGTGTTTCAACTCCCATTGTTGTAACACCAATGCTAAAAGTAAGTGTTGTAACAATTGTTGCTACAACACATTTTGTAGTCACATTGTTGTAACAACAACACTGTAACTACCATTTGTTGTAACACTTGTTGTTATGACACCAATGTTGTAAATCATGTTTCTGCAACACCAACACCGTGCCTCCCATTGTTGTAACATTGTTGCCGCAACATTCGTGCTAAGAATCATGTTACTACAACACCAAAGCTAGGACTCCCATTGTTGTAACACTTGTGGCTACAACACTCATGATATATAACACACGTTGTTGCAACTCCCGAAGAGTGGAAATTTTGTTAGAATGTTGCGGATCATGACTCAACATGTCTTGCAAGGATAATAGGACAATTGGTGGGACAACTATGTGATGGAGGAAAAATATCTTGAATGATCGTCACGACTGTCTAAGTGTCCAACATGGATTTGGAAAAATGGTTGAGAATTCAGACTGTTGTAAGTGCCCATATCCAATGCATATTGGGGAATAAAACAAGAAATGATTGAGAATAAAAGAAACGGTTGGAGGGATAGTTTGACTGCCAATAAATGGGAGGAGAACAAGAAAACGGGAAGAGGTTTGAAGAGAGGGGGGTTCACGCAGAAAAGAACAGAGGAGAGGGAAAAAAATAAGGGATGTCTGCAAAAACAACAGAGTGGAGGAAGGGATGCGAGTTTTAGTTGGACAGTGTGGAATAACGAGCAAGATTTCTAGTCATGGAGTCTGAATGAGAACTGTGCCAGGTTGGTTGATAATGTAATGAAACTATGATAGAGAATTTTTTTTCTAGTTAATAAATGACCTTGATTCCCTATTTAATATCATTGTCTCTTGTTTCTTGTTATTGTTACTGTAATTTCCTCTTAGCATTCTTTAAGTTGTTAAATTTTTGTTAACCCTAATAGTTGTTAGTTATGGACTCTTTGGGCAGAAACATGTTCTTGTAGTTCATTTAGTACAATCTCGAGGTAGTTGATTTAGTACAATATCGAGGGTGACTGCATCAAAATGTATATCTATTTGTAAAACTGGATAGTGAACAATATATATCTATTAGTATTTACATTAATTCTCAACAATGTAATACTCAAAATGAATATATTATGGAAATCTAGTTGCACCACTTCCAACTCTAGTTCTATATCTAGTTGTAAAGGAGAAAGTATCGGTTTATCCTATTGATTCTGTACTAGGTGGGTAGGTAGACCTTTTATACGTACTAAGTGTATGGATTAATACAAGTATATACGCCCATATAATTTAATTATATATTGTAATTACAATGAATATAATTAAATGTATTATATATAATTATAATTATGATATATAATATATATAACTTATATATGACACATATACAAGCTATATATATTATATATTATAGTTATCATTATATATAATATAATGTATTTATATTGTAAGTAAATAAAAACAATTAAAAAACCTAATGTAAATTACATATACTAAAAAACAACAACAAAAATGCAAATAAGATTCATTTGTTTTTCCCATCATTCGCTCATTAACTAGCAGGCATGGCCATGGTCATGAAAACTTGAACCAGTGGTGGGTGAGAATTAAAAGTGGTGGTTTGATCTAATTCACTTTAAATTGAGAGGTTTTGGGAAGGAATGAGTCTTGGTGTGAAAGAGAATTGAGGTATTTTAGAGTTTCAATTGGGGATTAGGGAGTTTTCGGGAAAATTGAAGGGATTTTATTGGGTATTTGGTTCTTGTCATCTGCTCGTTTGAGGTGAGAGTAATATTGTATACATATGGTTGTCATGGATAGAACTGGAGGATTCTCAAAAGGCATACTAATAATTTGTCATTGGAGGCTTTGAAGAAGAATTCCCCTTTAAAAGATGCCTCAAATTTGAAAGTATGTCCCATTTCTTTTGAAAGATGTTTTGTTAGTTGAATGTATGTGTTGTGCTAGTTGTTTTTTTATATATTTTTCAACAAATAATTAAATTTATTCCTTGAATTCCATATGGTTATAAAACCAAGTTGGTTACCTTATAGCTTATTTTTTAGGCATTCTACTAATTTCTTTACATCTAGCCTAAATATAAAGCCAAAAGCTAAAAACATTTGTGTCTTATAAGCTCCTCCTATATTTAGAAGCAATGGTTTTAATCATATCAAGGCACTTGTATGTCACTACCATACACCCATTACATCAACTCCCCTAAGATAATAGGGCCCCATAATTATTTGCAACTATCCTGGCTATGGGAGAGGATTTGAACGATCCTTATCATCTATTAGAAGGCTAATGGATGTGGCCTTTATAATGTAAATGTCCATTCAAATTTCAAATTTTTCATGCCCTTGCGACAAAATTTATATAATCCGAAATAAGTGTGTGTACTACAGGCATGAGGTTTCTTGCATAATAGATAGTCATTAATTGACGAGGTTAAATGTGGATTTCTTGTTTTTGTTTTCAGTATGGCAGCTTGGAATTATAAAATATATACTTTGAAGTCACTTTGTTTGGGTGTTTGAATTTCATTGGCATTTATGATAACCCCAATATAATGAAAATAAATAGAGTAGGTGTTTCAATAAGGGTTGAGTTATGAAGAATAGTCTAATAAGAATTGCTAACAATATGCAAGAGATAGTTTTGTTAACTACAAAGAAGTTATGGTCTTTAAATCCATGGAGGAATTGCTTCAAAGGACCTACATGCTTATTGGGTTCTATAATAGTACCAAGTGGATAAGGCAAAAATTAAGAATCTCAAGGAGATTTGTATCAATACATAGTATTGTTGTGTATGTAAATTCAAAATTGTTTCAACAAATTGATATTCACACGGTGTAGTTTTATGGTATGTTGTTGGGTTAGTGGAGCAAGGGCATCCTAGTGGGTTTTTAATTTCAATAATAATTGCATCATTTCATTAGGCAATTTTGGATTATTTTGTTTAGTTTATTATGTATATAGTTCATGAGCATTGATTGTAGCATACATTAACTCCAACTCTCTATTATTATGTTTAAGTCATACCCTTATATTTGTATTGTGTAATAATAGTTTACAATCCATCCTATGAATGGATGCATTGAAGGTTTGACTAGATGGTTATTTTTTTTTGCTTGCCCCCCACCCTCAATTATAAATAATCCATGCTCATTTTGGGTACATCCTCAGAAAGATTAAATGGAGGTGCATTACACACAGATTAGGGAATATATGGATGTTTTATGTTTTGGAAGTATGCTTGTTATTTTTCATAACTAAATTAAAATGAGTTACTATAGCTAACATCAATCTAATTGTATTTATCATATCTACAAATGAAAAAAATTATTCAAATTGAACAACTTTTTTGTGCAAATCCTTTCACCACCAACCTTGCCTTCTATCTAGGAATGGAACCACCTGCCTTATACTTTATCTTGCAACCTTATATTTTCAATTGATATCATTTTCCCCTTAGGCTTCCATAGATCTCGATGTCTTCAAGGAAGCACTCATATTGTACATAATACCATTTCAATAAGCATTCATTAAGACATTTGTGCACAAAAAAATCGCAGTCGTTTGAAATTGAAAGTTATTAAACTAGTTAAACCATTACAAAAGGCGGTTATAATGCCACTTGATTGTTTCATAAATGTACCCATACTAAATGCTTCAAGGATCCCCATGGGAACAATGCAACCATTTTATTTCTATTCTTCTAAATGTATGAATGATTTTTATTTTTTTCCCTGGT
>SNQJ01S0077164.1:0-36540 GCA_010110895.2 Picea sitchensis | reverse complement strand
CTATGTCTTGTCATCTCATAGATCCACTGTGTATTCTTTGTGGCTACGATCAGTTCATGTCATTAGAGTATAGATCCACATTGTATCTTCGGTGGCTATACCATCTTATCAATACAATTATGGATCCGCAGTGTATTTTATGGCGGCCATATCCTACTGAGTCTTGATTACCCAAGCATAGTTATGCTTGCCTTGGGTTTTGAAATATGTCATGATATTTGTTGGATGTTTGTGTGCATGTTCCATCAGGTTCTCCGAGTCTATACCCTTGATTGAACGTCTACAAAGTATTTCAGTTATCAGTTGGCATCTTCTAACTTCATACTTTGGGGGGAATTTTGTTACACATCGAAATTACTCAGCTGGATAAGTGTCGCATGTCCCTCTCAATCATCGTAAGTGTCGCATCTTCCCTACAAATTTCGCAAGTGTCGCAAGTTGGTCACTAGTGTCGCAAATGATGCTCATACATACTTTCATGTCGATGACACTAAGGAGGCACTTATAACATATCACATGACTGATTTGAAGGAGGAGAACTGGTTTACTGAAGTCAAATAACTCTTGACACTTGAAAGGAACCCTGAAACAAAGGTTTTGAGGGGGAGCGCTCCCCTACTTCAGCCCCAGAAGCGCTGGCGCTCCCCTATAAGGCTTCAGGGAGCGTTATAACGCTCCCCATCCCCCTTTGAAGGAGTTTTGCTCATCTTGAGAGCGTTGGCGCTTCCCCAAGGCTTACCAGGGAGCGCTACAACGCTCTGATGCCCCTTCTAAGGGAGCGCTACCTAATCTGAGGTAGTAGTTGGCCCATTGAGGAGAATAAGGGGAGGATATTTCGAGATTAGAAGGCAGTTGTGCTCGAATTCTTGGTTTCATCAAGAGATCCCTGATCTAAGGAGAAGGTTCCCAACTTGTTCTAAAGATAACTCAAGAGGTTAAGCTCCTCTTAACCTATATAAACATGCTCTATGATGGTGAAAAGGGGGAAGAACTGAAGTTATGAAACTTATGATCTTGGAGGAAACTTACAGCCAGCCAAAAGAGAGTGATCAGTGAAGCTATTGTTATCCAGGTTGTGGATCTTTCAGGAAAGGGTTAGACGAAGAGGACTCGACGAAGCTGTCGCATTCGCATCCACGATTGTAAGTACTGTTGTCATTATTCTCATCAATATGACACGCTTGGCCTGTTTCTTTCTAGTTTGTGTCTAATGTTACATGAACTTATCATTAATTGATAGATATGTTTTCAAGCTAATATCAATAGAGTAGGAAGCGGTTGTATCTTGTCTTGTCTGCAGAACTCAGCGAGGAGCAAAGGATTGGAGCGCAACTCGGAGCGTGCAGGGACAAATGTTGATAAGAAGGTACTTCTGTCATCCTTCCTTCTCACATGTTAGTTTAGATATATTTTAAAGGAAGTCAGTGTCCATGCTAAGCATTTTCTGTCTAGAGTTAAGGTCAAGCTCTAGAGGTGATGTACCTGTCCGCAGGGAGATTTTCCTACAACAAAAACGAAGAAGGAATAAGGGTAACCCTACAAGGGATTCAAAAGCATGTCTCAGTGAGACAAATATCATCCCTCCAAGTGAAGAAGTATTGCAAAAAGGGATGTCCCTTGTATGCAAGTACTGAAATCTGTTGAGAATGACAGACCTAGCCTAGAGGACCATCCCATATTAAGAAAATATAAATATTTATTCCTAGAATAGGTTCTAGGTTTACCTCCAAGAAGGGATATTGAATTTTCAATAGAACTTGTACCAGGAGCGGTGCCAATGTCTAGAATACCCTATAGAATGAGTACACCAAAGCTAGTTGAGATCAAACTACAACTAAAGGAGATGTCATAAAAAGGCTACATTCAGCCTAGCGTGCCCCCATGGGGAGAACCAACCTTTTTTGTGAAAAATAAATATGGCACACTCAGATTATGCATAGATTATAAACAACTCAATAAGATGACCATCAAGAACAAGTATCCCTTACTAAGGATCGATGACTTGTTTGACCAGTTAAGGGGTGCTACAATATTCTCCAAGATTGACTTGAGGTCTAGATACCATCAGGTCCAAATTAAATATGAAGACATCCACAAGACAACCTTTAGGAAAAGATATGGTCACTATGAATTTGTGGTGGTGCCATTTGGGCGTACCAATGCACCAACCATTTTTATGTGCTTAATGAATAATGTATTCAGAAAATTCTTGGATAGGTTTGTGTTGGTTTTCATTAATGATATCCTAATATATTCCAATAATAGGAAACAACATGAATAACATTTCAAGCTAGTACTCCAAGTACTAAGAGAACATCGGCTCTATGCTAAGCTTAGTAAGTGTCACTTTTTCCCAAAAAAGGTCCATTACTTAAGCCATGTTATCTCTGAGCAATGAGTGGAAGTTGATCCTGACAAGATTAAAGTCATCATGGATTGGCCTACCCTAAAACATGTATCTAATACCATATCCTTTATGGTCCTAGTAGGATACTATAGGAGGTTCATAAAACGAATCTCCAAGATTGGTTTCCCAGTCACCTCCTTTAAGAAAAAATGGGTTAAATTCATTTGTACATCAGAATATGAAGAAAGGTTTCAAGAGATGAAATACCTTCTAAAAAATCCCCCAGACTAAATATTGAATACCCATTCAAGCACTTCCTTGTGTGTACATATGCCTGAAGGGAAGGGCTCGGAAGAGCCCTTATGCAAGAAGGACATGTGATTTTGTATTAATCCATAAAATTGAATGAGCATGAAGTCAATTATGTGACCCACAATATGGAATTGGGTTCCATAGTGCATTCTTTAAAAATTTGGAGGAATTACCTCTTAGGTAGAATACTTGTACTTATGATAGACCATAGTGGGTTGAGATATTTGTTTGACCAACCAAAACTCAATGTGAGACAAGCTAGGTGGATGGCTCTCCTTAGTAAGTTTTATTTTGAAATCAAACATATCAAAGAAATGGAGAATAGGGTGGTTGATACCATGAGTAGACGTATCAAAGTGGTTCACTTGGAAGCTATAAGTGCCAGTGAATCAGACATCAAATAAAGAGTAAACAATGCACAAGAAACAGATGCATTTTTCAATACTGTGACATCATACCTAAAGAAATAGCCCACATGGATGAAGTATGAAGGATATCATATGCTTAATGATGGCCTACTAACTTACAAGGGCATATTATATATTCCAAATTGTGATGAATTGAAGAGGTTCATAATGGATGAACTACACAAAAGACCATATATTGGTCATCGAGGTTATCAGAAAATGATCACGACCACTAGGAAACTATTGTATTTGCCTGGATTGAAAAAGGACATAGTTGATTACTTAGCTAAGTTTCTAGAATGTCAGCAATTTAAGGTAGAGCACTGGCATCCAGCAGGGTTGTTGCAACCCCTACCAATTCTTGAATTGAAATGGGAAACCATCTCCATGGATTTCATCACAGGATTACCAAGATTAACCAAACAAAAATATGCCATCATGGAAGTTGTGGACAAACTGAGCAAGGTTGCTCACTTCATACCCGTTAAGTCAACTTGCAAGGCAATAGTTATTTCCAACATTTTCATGAAAGATATATTTAGACTGCATGGCATGCCTAAGGAAATTATATCCAACAATGATACAAACTTTACTTCAAACTTTTGGAAATCTATGTTTCTTCGTTTTGAAACAAAATTTCTCTTTAGTACAACCTATCACCCTCAAACTAATGGGAATACAGAGAGGGTAAAACAAGTGTTAGAAGACATGTTGAGGATGCATGTAATGCATCAACCCAAGAAGTGGGAGGACTACCTACAACTGGTAGAATTTTCCTACAACAAAGACTATCAAGAGTCATAAAAAATGAGCCTTTTTGAATCCCTCTATGGAAGACAATGAAATATTACAATTAGTTGGAACAACCTAGTAGAAAAATTTACAATCGGGCCAAATATGCTAAAGAAAATGGAACAACAAGTAATTCGGATTAGCTGCAATCTGAATATATCCCAGGATAGACAAAAGAGCTATGCAAACATGAAAAGGACTCATCGAGAGTTCAAAGCAAGGGATCATGTGTATCTTTGAGTTAGACCCAGGAAAATATCTTTGAGGATGAGAGCTTATGACAAGTTGGAACCTCGATATTGTGTACCATTTGAAGTTTTGGATAGAGTAGGATTGGTAGCCGATCGGCTAGCACTTCCTCCCACAGTGAAGGAACATATTTTTTTCCATGCTTCTTTATTAAAGAAGTAGGTACATTATTCTAATCATATTATTGACTTCTCTGTGATTCAAGTGGAACCCGAGGGAGAATTCCTGCCATAACCTCAATGCATAATAGAGAGAAAATAAACCCCACTTAGGAACATAACCATTGCATAGGCCAAGGTGCACTGGAAACACTTTGGACCAGATGAGGCTACATGGGAAAGGGAGGATTCCATGAAACATGCATATCCATTTTTTTGTTTCTTATGTACATACTGAGTGCATTGGTAGATAGAACATCAAGGATGATGTCCCTTTAAGGGGTAGGAGATTGTAATACCCATGTTTTCCCCAGTTTGTAAATATAACTATAACTAGCCAAGAGACTATGGAAGACTAAATATGTGTGAATATTTGATTTGATGAACCTTTGTATAAAAGGGTCAATGTATGAATTTTATGTTATTAATATAAATTGGATATGTTTTGCAAAAATAATAAAAGTGAGGAGTTTTCCAAGATATACCATGGATTCTATGAGAGAGATAGTGAGGGAAACCAAAAATGGTTGAGATGATCGTGACCAAACAAGTACATACTGGGTGTAATTTCTCAATAGTCCTTTGACCCATAAATGAATTACTTGTCAGGCTGGTAGTTGGAAGGCCATCCTCAAGAGTTAATGAGGAGATGGGGTAGGGTACCCATCTGTAAGGCTTCTAGGAATGACCATGAGTCTAGGATTTGGACCCATGAAAACTTGCTAAGGAAGGAAAGAAAGGAAGTATTTCGAGGGACACAGACAGATTTGCAATAAGTAGAGTAGACAAAACAATCTCCAGAAGAGAAGTGAGCATGCTTTGACTCTGGAGTTGAGAGAAAATATGAGAGGAAAGCTTGTTTTGGCTGTAATAAGCCTTCGGTAGGGTCTCACTACAAGCTAATAAATGAGGCTGAAGAGTGACTTAGTAAGTGCTCACGCAGACCTCCTTTCTTTGTGTAGAGGAATATTTTTTCCAAGATCCTGTGGGAGGAGGAGAGTAACCTCCATCCCTGACTATCGTGGAGCAAGGAGAAAGATTCTCTCTCAGAGCATCATGGTCTAGCTCGGGGGTGGCCAACGATAAATCCAACAAGAGTGGTTGTGCTTATGGCTAGGTGGAAACAAGCACCCCTTTCAGTAGTTGCTTCACATTTTCCAGTTCTGATAAGTATTTTCATACTCTGTGTAATATATTGGATGAAATGATTGAATGTCTGTGTTTATGGTTAAGTATTGTAGTGTTTTAAAAGTTATTAGAAATGCTCATTTTGTTTCTGTAAACTCCTATTTTTACTTGGTTTTCGATTTACCTCAGTTAGCCACTAGAGAGTTATGGGATGTGAATCCACAGGAGAGTTGGGGTAGGATTAACTGAAACGTTTAAGTCCTACTGACCTTTTGAGTTTACCTTAGCGGGAATGTCAAGTTAAACTATGTCGAAGAAGGGATTTCCTTCAAACCCTCCACCCATGTGACTGAGTGCTCATACCCATGGCCTTAATTAAGTCTTGACTAAGAGTTGAGTGTATCCCAGAATAAAATATGATCCCATATTACCCAGGGTTGGAAACCCCTTGCCAAACCCAAAAGGAATGACGCTAATTTGGCTTCAGGACTTCGGGACTTATGATTCCACAACCCTCGAAAACAGTGGAAGGACAAAGTTGCGAATTGATGAGGGTCGTAGATCTGGGGATCCAGTGGGGATTTATCTCAGTCATTAGATCGGACTTAGGAAGGGCAGCGTTAAGTAATTCGACGAACTTCCACTTTGGGAGAATAAGAGTGGTCTAGCACCGAAATTCCCAAATGTCAGAGTCGCAAAGTTAATATGGACCATTGAGAATAGAGGGATGCATGTCCATAAATCAACGATTATCTAGGAGTTTGGGTAATTGGTGGTATCAATGTGAATATATAGGGACATAGAACGTCGAATGTTGAGCGTCGATGTTCAACATAGAATGTTGAATTTCGAATGACGAATTTATGAAGTGATGTAGATCATCGATCCTCGTATCCTTCGAGATCCCTATGAGAAATTGATCTAAGGACTCCGTTAAGAACCCCTTTTAACTTCCCAACCAACCGGGAATGCGTCATGGAGCGACACATGGCCCTCACTTGTTCCCTGTCAAATTTCATGCATTGGACTAGATTCGTTGGATGAGAGGCCATGTGGCAGGATATCCTATAGTCCGAAGACTTGGTATTCTAGAGGAATTTTTCCAAGAGTCTTCAGAGTGTGGAAACCTATGAAGTCACGAACGACGAAGCTAATCTCAACTGTTGATAGGATGAGGACACGTGGTGCTAGATTAGAGAGTCTGGAGACTTGGATCTTACAGGGATGTGAGGATTTGGTAAGCTCCAAAGCCCCGAGTCGCGAAGTAATAGGAGCCGTGGATCTATGGGTCTACACGGAAAAATCTCAACTGTGATATTTGAAAGAATTTAGAAGTTAGAAGGTTGTATGTTGGGCGTTTATGTGGATCACTGACATCATCTAGGGTGACATGGACCCGCAACTAAGGTACATGTGTCAGCAATATATGGACAATTGACAAACCCCTTATGCCTATTAGAGCATGACACATGCCACCCCCTAATGAGGACATGTTTCACCTCTGGCCCCTGTCGCGTGTCAGCCTCTAGTTCATGCCCGTCTGGCCAACATGGTTGGTGATGCGACCGAGACTCTGGGAGTCTGGGACTTCGGGAGTTTGGAAGATTTGGGGAATATTAGAGTAGAGGGACAATTAACATCGATCGTCGAAACGTTCAATGTCTATCATCAATCGCCAGACATCGAAAACGTAGAACGCCGATCGTCAATTGTTGGACGGTGAAACATTCAACATTGATCGTCGATTATCGAAAACATAAAACATCGATTTTCGAATGGCCAAGGCCACGTGGAGAGATTTTGGGACTTCAGGGAGTATGTGTGCAATAATAAAATGGGCATTCAACACTGAACGCCGAAGACTCCAACTAATAACGCTCGAATAACTTTGGGAGGTTGTATCTTGGAAACCAAGGATCAGATTTTGAGCCGGTAATAGTCGTTAGAAAGATACAGACAAGTAGAATAGGATGAATACCTTGGAGAGATAGATGATTTGACACCCCCATCCCTAGAAAGGGTATTTATGGGTTAGGTGCATTACATTTTCCCTATTATCATTTCAACAAACAATACCTCATGCAAGAAAATAACAATTTCACCATTTACATACAAAATACCATAGAATTGCAGAAAATTTATCTAAGAAAAGCCTGTAGCTCACTACTTAATTCTCAACAATTATTAAGGTTGTGACTTTGTCCCCTGACAGAGTCTTCACACAGTTACTCCACAGGGAACTCCCTCGGCATACAACTTCCTTATTTCATATCCATCACTATTTTTGATGGCCTCAGCCATGAGTTAGCTTCAACAGTTTACCAAATATCCCATAAGGAGTATAAACATGCATCTTTGTCATGTACCCAAATTATGTATCCATACATATTCTGGTTTTGTTAACTTACATCATACATGTGCATCACTTGCACATTTAATATCATTCATACCTAACAGGTATTAATATTAGGCTTCATATTAGGAAGCTCCACAATGCATTAAACCCATGCACTCAAGCATAATTAAACACAAATAAGTATTCATCATGCTAACTTATTGCTTGCATTTTTTCCATGTCATTCACACACATGGACATAGCAGGCTTCTATATCCTTTTCCCAAGGATATTCCAACCATCCTTATGATCATGTATACACATTCGTGTATAAGTAGGTGCATATCTTGCAACTTTTTACCTCATGCATTCGCTTGATAGTTTAATTTCATCATTAGTGTCATTTAGTTTGATATTTCAGTCACTTACAAGACTAATCTCACAGTCATATCTCATATTGATGTTGCCTTCTCTTATGAAAATAACCAACCAAAGTCACTTTCCTCTTTATGCGACAACGTATAGCAAGAAAACCTTCTTGCCTCAGCGTCCATAGGGTTTTTCCCATCTCACTTTTCTCTGGTCATGAGGAGTTATATACTCTGATTTTAATTTAAAGCAGTAACTATAATTGCCAAGGATCCTACCTAATCCTATCAAATTCCTTTAAGCCCACAAAGGTATTAACTATTATATAATCCACCATCATCAATGCCTGAAGTTCCAACTTCCCATGCTTAGAAGCAGCGTTACGAACACCAGGTCATCCATCCTTCGGGCTTCAATTGCCCTTAACAGAATATTTCCACCTTCATCTATCCACATTCAAGTCTTATTATAAATGTTAATTAGCATATCCATACTCCGGTAAGAGTAGCTATCACTTTGACAAAGGGCTAAAGAAATTCATCTACAGAAATTCAACAAGAATTCCCAAAATCACAGGTTCAATCTGCAGTCCTTCTCCTCAAGGAGTAAATGAAGATAACAATACCTCCTTACGTGACTCGTACATGAGCCCAAGCAAGCCAAGTGTTTTAACCATGCTCTGATACCAATTTGTAACACACCCACGACGGGGCATAAATATTTTCTCTTTTATTAAAGGACAAATTCTTCATTCATGGTTTCTAATTTGGGAAGTTGGGGAACCAGTCCGACCTCTCGGTCAAGGATATCTGATTCTGAAGCCATCGACTCTCTAAGACCCTGATGGTATTGTTTTGTAATTAAACATGGAACCTTTTGACTTCTGGGTGCAGGTCTAATGGTACCTGCAACCTTCCCTTCACACTTGGGAAATCTCTAAGTTTGGGCGCTAGCCGCTTTTCTGATAATCCCCTCCTTGAGGTGACCTTGGGTGATAACCTCATGAAAACACACAAACGTGGGTGTGGCCAAAGGCATTTTGAAACCAAACTACCTTTCGACCTGCAATTATCCTCGAGCCTCCATGTGTCCTTTCTTCAAAACCGTGGTTTGGATTGCGGCCCGCCATCAAATTTTTAAGGTTCTCACATCTCTGATCCCTGCAATGCTACATGACCATCGATCTCACAATCTTGATGATGCCTCTGAACTGACGGCTCAGGTCTATCCATTTCAAAGTTTCAGATCATATATGACCTCTTTAAAATCAACGGCTCAAAGTCACTTCGCACTTCACCTCTTGCAAAGTTTAGGTTTCTCTCATGCAATTCTTTCGATGTCTGAATCCTCGAACTCTCATATCTTCTACCACCTGTCAACCTTGACAATGGATGGTTCCAACTGGTTTCATAACTTCGGGACTTCGCAAGTCCACTCTTCTATGAACTTTCAAAGGGCTTAGGCCTTGTGCACTTTCCTTGGGATCCAACGACTGTTGGTCCTCGTGCTCAGATCTAACGGCTGAGATCCAATATCCTCCTGTGCATACGTCTTCTTCCCTCACTTGGAAGATTCCAAATCTTTAAAAGGCCTCGACCTTTGATCCTTCTATGAGTTCTTGATTTTGGGTCTCGTTTACGTTTCTTAAAATGCTATCTCTCCTGAGCTTCTGGACTTTGAATAAGTTTGACTCTTGTATACTCCTTGCACTATCCCCTCTAAGATTCTCGAACTTTCTCAGTCTCCCAAGGAATTATACCCTTCTACGTATTCCAAAGGATTGTCTTTCAACACTCCATCCAAGTGTTGGCCATGTGTACTCCTTGCACAGGTCTTCCTACAGATTCTTAAGTCATCTACAATTCTTGTTTCTCTGGTAGTTCCGGTAACTTGACTATCGTGAAATCTTACCTCCCGGAGCTTCAAGCTCCCGAGATTCTGAAACCTTCAAAATATAACTCCACTTTAACTCAAAATCCATGAACTCAAATCTCATGGATCAGACAGCCAAGGGGAGTCTCGTAGGATCCATAGATCTAGGGTCTAGGTCGACTTCACGACTTCGAATTTCGGAGGTTTAGTCACACCAATGCGTGATTCTCTCATCGCTTGAACTCCAAACTCACAGATATGACAGTCAAGGTGGGTCTTGATAGATCCTTGGATCTATGGCCTAGATCACATCGTGAGTTTTGGTTTCAGACTTCAAAGGATTTGTCCCCTTCACGATGATTACCCACATTCATCAAACTTGCGAAGGCTGAAGGAGTCAAGGTGTTAAATCCTGCGCTCCTTCTTCAAATCTAACGATCGTGACAGACCTTCAATCCTCCCGAATGGGTCTCATCCATTCATCTTCCAAAAAAAATGATATTCCCTTTCGATACTCGAATCTCACTATCCTTCCTGAGCTTCATCGGTGATGAAGGACTTAAGAGCATTGCACTCTTTCTCCTCAACTTAACACTTAGAAGGATATTTTACACAACTCTTGTGCTCCTTCATCAAGTCTAGAACTTAAGTGGTTCTCAGTCTCTGCTTGCCTCGTAGAGAGCCTGTGCATATCTGCACTACCTATCCTGAGCTTAACAAACTCTGTCCTCCAAGGGAATCAGAATGAATAGGAGGTTCAACATGTGTACATGCAATTTTACCTAAGGTCGACGAACTCAAAGTTCGTGGCTCTAGATTAAGCCACCACAGGGCACAAGCATTTACAAATACAAAACATGTCCAATCCATACTTGTTTAAATACACAATTTAAACAAGAATAAAGAGATACAGTATAACCATTAAGAAAACATACACATCCCTGGGTCATTCATAATATATCCCATTTCATTACATAATTATAGCTTAATTTCACAGGGTATGAGAATACTTATCTATTACAAGTTGCATCCAACCAACTGACTGTGGGTGTGCACCTTTCCACCCAACAATAGGCTCAGAGGAATTCATTCTTAGCACTCTGGCCACCCCCGTGCCAAGACATGATATCACTAGATAATTTACGCCATCTCTCAGAGAAACTCTCTTTGTCACATAGACTCTGCGAGGTTTATCAGATGCTTCCTCAACATCAAGCTCGCGTTTGGGTCCTTTAGGCTATGTTTTTGGCACTTCCTTTGGGTTCTCACATCTCCCTTACGAAATTGTTCTCTCATATCCCTTGTATCCTCTCTTGTTGTGTCTTTGTTTGTAACTTACCTTCCCTCCTCTTGAAGGTTTCCGACCTGTCCTGTTCCTTCTGTTAGAAGGAAGCTCAGGTCTGCAGGTCTCAATGGTACTTTGAGGTTACATCCCGCAGTTAGACCATGCTTCCATTCATGGGGGTGGTTGATAATTCAACCATTGGTCCTTTCTTCATTAACTGATTTCTTTCCTCTAGAGATATCATGGCTCGTACTTCGAGGCTTCACCCCCCAACAGTCAGTTATGGGAAGTTTAACAATAATACATTTACATTGTCCACATGCCTTAGCATGGTAATCCTATTTTATGATTAATTACAAGATGGGGGAAACAGGGGTGTTACATCAATGATGGGAATTGTTTTCCTCTAGCTGACATCTTTCTGTCACCTCAAGCATCCCTCCATGCTTCCATCATTGAGATGGTTGGTTGTTCAACCACAAATCCTCCCTCATTAACTGAATTTCCTTGAAATCAGGGCTAAGGGAAGAAATCTGAACATTTCCAAATCGTGTATCTTAGCAAAGAGGCTTGGGTTGTCTTGTCATAGCATAATGAACCCCCCCTATTATAGGCTTCCTCACTCTTTCCTCTAGTGTTATCATGTCTAGTAATTTAATACTTCACCACCACAGTTAGTTGTTTGCATTTATAATTAAACAATAATACACTTAAAATGTTTTTATGTCATTCCATGTAAACCATAAATCATGATTAATTACACATAATCATAGGTTTAGAAAGGGAGTGTTACAATCCCCTCTCCCTTCAAAGGAACACCATCCTGAATGTTATTTCTCAGTAACATCTATCATTCCTTCTTCTTTCAGGTATCTTAACAATGTTGTTCCTTTTCTTGGTTTGGTCCCTTCCCAAACCCTTGGCATTTATCACATGCCTACAACAATTTCAAACATCAAACATGTTAATTAACAATTTCATGCATACAAATTTAATTCAAGAGGAAGAATTTACATGTTAGCACAATAGTTGTATGTGCATTTCATGGATATACGTCCACATGTTTTTCATATTTTCTCGACTCATTGTTTTCCCCTTGACATACTCATTGTATGCATGATCCCGACCAACAGGTAACAAAATTTCAGAGAATCCACCGAGTCTTACACATGAGCTATCAAAGTCTCCCCTTCCTTGTGGTCACTCACCCTCCAAAATCAGGCTCAGGCTCATGCATCCCATTCTCTTCTATACAGTCCCTCGGGCAATCCATGTTTCTTGCCAAGGATTTCTTGCACAAGAATATTTTCAAAGACTTCACTAAGTATTATAGTTGAGGCGTCTCTCACGCTTGCTCTACTGAGGTATCCCTCTATATTTATCTTTCAAAAGTCTCCCTTCAGCCCGTGTCACCATGACACATCATTCTATGGGAATCATGGTTTATCACATGGTTCTCATATCACTACAGTAGCCATTTTCCATGCTTTCCATCTTTGACAACCATTATCTGTCCTCCCTAGAGATATATTTCATCTCACCGTATCACACACATAGAGTAATTTGTGAGATGTTATCATCAATTTAAATCAAATTTCTTTCAAATCTATCAACCATAGATTTCAAATATCATATTTTCATTTTCATCTATGTTCCACATAGGAACCAGATTCACAAGTATGAGATTTTCTTCTCATAACAGTTTGGCCTTTTCATAACTAGGAAGCCTTGGTCCCCCTTATGGATTTATTGTTCTACCATAGCCAAGACCCTTCTTCATGAAATTCATTCTTCACATAGCCAAATAAATTGTTAGTTATCATGCACATTATATTTTCATTGCACACTTGCAGTGTTTTCCGAACAATTTTCAGAATTGTGCATACTAACAATTGCATCACATTCTTTCATTCAAAGTTATAAAATATGAAGGAAATACCATTCCTTACACATTCATTACTTCAACATGGTAGTGATACTCAAAACAATGCCATGGATTTTGCAATGGTAATGCATCCCTACATTGTAATCAATACTTCATAAAATCTAAATAAAATTTTCTAATCTTTTCAATATATTTAAATAAAAAAAAGTGTTTATTTTGAAAAACAAGAATAGTTTAGTAGAGGTGTAAGGATACATAAATATGCAATTGTATTTATGTGTCTATTATGTTTAGAAAAACCATTTTTTCCCAGAATCTCTCTAGAAATTCATAAAAATGGATCAAATTTTAGATTTTCAATGATTGAGATTAAAATACACCAATATTATAACTACAAAATAAATCTTCTGTTAAAATGGAACAACTATTAGACTATAATTACTCCTGAAACTATTTTTGGAAAGTGTTAAATTTAGACTCTAGAATAGTTTCAATTAGTTGCAGTTAGTTGAAGAAAACATCAGTTATCAATATTGTATTATTAGTAAATTCAGTGTATTTAACTATCTCTTCAGAAGCAATGAATCAATGAAAGATTTTAGAGCCGCAACTCTTGTGTCTGATGTTCGGTTTTTTTTTATGTTTATGCAGAGTTCATACAACAACATATATACAAAATTTACCCCTTCCTCCTTCAATGTGGTATCAGAGCTAGAGGATTCCACTAATTAGTTAGGAGAGTAGTAAAAAATAGAAAGAAGGTGGGAGAGCACAGGAAAATTCATGAGGAGGTTGCAAACCTCAAGAAATCATGAGAGTTTTAGCGTAGAGGAAATATAGCCACTCCAAATCATTGTGGTCCAAGGGCCAATACCCTGGAAATCCCTCGGAAAAAGTCTTTGCATTCTTTTGCAGTTGTCATTGCTTAATAACAAGTGCACAAATAACCTCTTACATGTTCCTTATTTGGCTACAATTGCCAAGATCGTACATTTACTTTCTTGTGGTAAATTTCATAAATTTCTTGTGAATAATTCTTGGCATATGTTAATTATTTAATTTTTTTAGTGTTTCATTCAAATCAGAATTTATATGGTATATTTTAAACATATGGCCTTTTATTAAAAGCACATGGTATATTTTTCCAAAATACATATATATTTTGTGTAAAGGAGGACGCCAATATATATTCACCAATATATATTATTACTTAAGTTGAGAATTTTCAAGAAAGAAAAATATATTGTTCCTTTTTATATTTTGCAAGGAATTGTTTTAGAGGAATATGGCTTCAAGTAAAAGTTTTGCAGAGCCACAGATCCCGACTCTCGCAAGGAAAAATTACAAAGTTTGGTCAATTGAGATGAGGATGTTATTACATTCTCAGGATGTTTGGGATTTTGTAGTTCATGACTATACAGAACTAGTTGATCATGCAGCTGAGCAAGTTTTGACCAATGCTCAAAAGGATCAGCTCAAAGATAATAGGAAGAAGGATGAAAAATCTCTCTATCTCATCCAAAACAGTTTGGATGAAAATATATTTCTCAATATCTCAGCAGTGAGATTCTTTAAAACAACATGGACCATCTTAGAGACCAACTATCAGGGAATTACGAAGGTAAAGATAGTCAAGTTGAAAACATTACAAATGATTTTTGAGAATCTGAAGATGAAGGAGAAAAAGTCAGTGGACTAGTACATGGCCCTCATGAACACAGTAAATTAGTTAAGGATGAACAGTGAAGATATTCTAGATCAAAGAGTGGTAGAGAAGGTTCTTAGAACCTTTCCTAATAAGTTTGATGTAGTGGTTATAGCCATTGAAGAGTCTAAGGACTTGAAAAAACTATCATTGGATGATTTGTTGGGATCCTTGTTATCCCATGGATCCAGGATGAATAGGTATGAATATTCCTTGGAAAATTCATTCATATCTCAAGTTTCGATATCAAGAGGAAGAGGAGCATCAATTTCAAGAGGCAGGGGAAAGAAAAACAAAAGAAAAAAAAATATAGTTCATAACAAGAAAGGAGACCGGATAAAAATCCCCATAGCTTAACGGGTAGCAATAGAAAAATATCATAGACAAATCAGAGGTATTCCAAATCCAAAGTTAAATGTTTGTATTGTAACAATTTGGGTCATTATTCTCATGAATGTAGGAATAAGAAAGTTGACCTTAGAATATGGGATGCGAATTATTCTAACACCGCTGAGAACTATGAAGACTTTTTATTTCTTACTTGTAATGTTTCTCAAGAGACTTATAATGATATTTGGTTGTTAGATAGTGGATGTAACAATCATATGACATGAGACAAAATATTAATCACATATCTGGATGATTAAGTGAGGACTAAAGTCATGTTGGGGTCATAAAATATTCTAAAAGTCATGGGAAAAGGAATGGTCAAAATATGGACCAAACAAGGTTAGAAAAGACACATACCATATGTGTATTATGCCCTAGGTTTGAAACATAATCTTATTAGTGTTTTCCAACTTATTCAAAAAGGGTATGATGTAATATTGAAGGAAAATGATTGTTTCATATATGATAAACCTCTAAGTAATATGTTGATTGATAGGGTGAAGATGACAAAGAACATAATGTATAATTTTTCCATGAATTATGATAGACAAGATGTCTACTTGCCCAGAAGGAAACATATTTAGTTGATTTTTGGTTGTGGCATCTCAAATTTAGTCATCTACATTTTGGTGGTCTAAAACTATTACAATAGAAAAAGATGGTTGAAGGTTTGTATCCCATTCAAGAGTGGTCCAATTCACGTGAGAGTTTCATTCTATAAAATAAACACAAGGAAAGTTTTCCTAGAGGGGTGTATTATAGAGAAAAGGCACCATTGGAGCTGGTTCATATAGATCTATGTAGTCCAATGCATACCAAGTTACTTGTAGGAAGTTACTACTTCCTAACCTTCATAGATGATTATAGAAGAAATACTTGGGTGTACTTTCTTGCAAAGAAATAAAAAAATTTGACAAGTTCAGAGAATTCAAGGCAATGGTGGAGAAGAAAAGTGGTCATCATATTAAAGTGTTAAGATTAGACATAGGAGTTGAATATGATTCAAATGTTTTTCATGATTTCTGCAAGTAGCATGGGATCAAAACATAGTTTACAGGAAGTTATACAGATCAACAAAATGGTGTAGTTGAAAGGAAAAACAAAACCATTATGAATATGGCTAGAAGCATTATGAAGGAAAAACAAAACCATTATGAATATGGCTAGAAGCACGATGAAGGAAAAACATTTTTCCAATGATTTTTAGGCAGAAGTAGTAGCTTTCTTTGTTTATGTTTTGAATAGATATCCTACTAAAAGTGAAGAACAAAGTTCCATAAGAAGCATGGAAAGGTATGGTGTAATACCCCAGTTTTGATTCTCCATATTAAACAATGTATTTTTTCAATTTATAAAAGGTCGGAGTGCCCAAACAATTAAAAAAGGCCAGAGTGCCTAGGAAATGTAATTTTTATTGTTATTAATAATAAAATACATCATTGGTTGCTAGACGGACAAGGACAAGAGTTATAGGGGGGTATGATTCCATGAGAGAAGGGGATTAAGTGGCTAAGTATTTTATTATATTTTTTAACCCATAATTTCTTTAATTGAGAGAAGTGGTTACATGAGATTATTGGGGAAGGCCATGTGGTTCTTGATTTCTAGGTAAATACATAAACCAATCGTGTGGTTTGTTTGTGGGTTCTTCTCCATTCACGCTTTCACTCTTTCACTCATTGTTTCTCAATTATCATTCATCATTCATTCTTGTGATTGGATTGGGACATGGGAGGGAGAATTGTTAAGGAATAATCCATTATTTGTTGGTTATAGTAATTATTGGTGTATTCTAGCCATGAATTTATGACTACATGCCTGAGATGCATTCACATGTACTATATTGTATTCACAACTGCAAGTTCAGAGAGTCCTAACATGGATATTCCTGACCAGGTGTACTCGAGCACTGGAAAGAGGTGGACAACCTGAGGGACTGCATGGTAGAGAAGGGGGGGCATTCTCTTGGGTTGTGTAAGCTAGAGAGAAGATATTTGGTGTACTTAGGATTTATTTGTGTTGATAAACCTCTGAGAGATTGAGTGTTGGCTAGTTTGGGAAGTTGAGTGACACCCTAGATACATCCTTGTGGATTCATAGCCCTGGATTGGGGGTAACATTGTTACTGAAAATTGGAACAACAGTTTCTATGGTTGGGTGGAACATCCTTGGTCTGCAACCAGTTGGTGATTGGTTTTAATAAAGATAAGTGCTCTTGATGTTTTCTCTACTTGTGTATTTATTTTTGTTGTATATTAATTATTATCTCTAAGATTCATATTATATAATATGCATGATTGTTGGTTATTGTTGTAAATGGAATTATATTCATTTATTTTATGTTGTAGAATGAATATTGATGATTTCATGTGATTCTTTCATGCTTCTTTATTAGTTAAATGTCATCAAATTTGGAAATCAATTTGAAGTGTTTAATTTGAAGTAGCATTCCCATCCTATGGGTGGGTGGATGGGTATGTTACAGATTGGTATCAGAGAGAGTTTGCATACACTGATCCCGGATCGACTGGTTAACAGAGCACAAATTTGAAATATGTAAAAATATAGTTGCATATGGTATCTGCAATTTCGTTTGATGAGATTACAACAGTGGAATTGAGAGGGATTTCACAAGCCAATTGAGGGAAATTAACAAGGAAATGGAAATTCCCAAATTTTATTGGAAGAATGAAAAAATTGAGATCTTTATATGATCGAATTATGGGTTATTTTGCATCTGTCGAAAAAATTGGCAGCAATTGGGTGAAATTGGGCAAAAGCCCCAAATTTTACAGTTAATTTCATGGGGAATTTGACATGCAGGAGTCAAATTACATGTTTTTCGGTCGAAGATATTGTTACAGCCTTAGGGATGATTTTAGGGGCTAAATTTCGCTCATGGGCTAATTTTCCATGGTTTTTCCCAAAAAATGATTCGCTATTCTAAAAATGATTCGCCCAAATTTTATAGGATACAATTATTTTACCTTAAAAATCGCCAAAAATTTATACAAACTATATAAAATCCTTAGAAATTTGAATATTTTTACAAAAATATTGCCAAAGATTTTAGAGTTGGCATATAAATGATAGCAAGATTCACCAAGGTTTCTACATTTTAAAATAAATTTCCATCCTTAAAATCATCCCTAGTTACAGGACCCAAAATAGAGCCATATGAATCTCAATCACAATTTTTAATGGCACCCCCCAAAAAAATAGGAATTTGGGCACAATTTGTGAAAATTGGGAAATTTGACAAAATTAGGAAAATTTGAGAAATTTTTTGTAGTGCTGACATCGACATGACATGGGGGTAACTGTAAATTTGTTGAAACTGCACAAAATATATCTAGTTAAACAATAATACACACATTTACAGAGAGAATTTGAGAAATAAGAAGAAGGAGAGTAAGAATGAAAGAATTCTCATTAACTGTAATGAATAATGAATAATTTACACATGATATACTTTGTATAACTCATTGAGTGCACAATGGAGGAGAAAAAATGAGCCATAGTGGTGGTGTAGAGTGATCTGGACACACACCAACAGTTATGGGAGTGAATTGTGACCTATTCTACTCTCTCGTGCAGTTACAGGAGTGAATTGCCACCTAGTTGAGTTAACTTGTCAACTAGTCTTCAGTTAACTAACTGAACAAAGAGTATTGATGAGTTAAATCAAGGAATCAAATGTAATGCACCAGTCTAGTGATCATCCCAAGGAAAGTGTGCATTATCTGGTGATGATCCCAATGTTTCATGGTGACAAAACCAATGCAGCATCTAAACTCAACTCTACTAGTCAAACTGAAGTGTCAATTGAAAGAGAATATTCTCCAGGTGGAATATTCTGCCCTAAAATATAGGAGACTAGATAATGACTAATTATGAATGATAAACAAGGAAAAAACTTAGGACAAATAAATCCTAGGTGTGTGTGAAGTAACTCCAACACCCCCCATGAACATCACTATGGTGAAAATAAAGAATGGGTCCCGACAATGAGGCCATGTTAGGTACCCAAATACAAAAGATACACTAAAAATAAAGTGAGGAAAGAGGGAAAAACTCATGGGAAAAACTCCCCCTCAAGGTACAATGTCTGTAAAAATAAGAACTACAATTGTTAGGCAATTGTGTCCTTTACTCCAAGATGACTTCCCAAAGAATGGAGCTTCTTCTCAGTGAAGGTCTTGGTGAAGATGTTTTCCTTTTGTTATGCTAAAGGACATAACTGTAAGTCGATGATCCCCTTGTACTAAGTCCCGGATGTAGTTCATGTGGATCTTGATGTGCTTCATCCGATGCCTATGAACTAGATCTCTGCAGAAATTCAGAGTGCTCTGGTTTTCACACAATATGACAATCGATCGATGAAACTAAATGCCCAACTCAGTGAGAAAATTTCATAGCCACATAGCCTGAATGGTTATGTTAACTACCCCTCTGTACTCTACCTCGGCTGAATATAGAGCAATGGCAACTTGTTTCTTGTTCTACCAATAGATAGGCTTGGAACCAAGACTGAGTGAGTAACCAGATGTGGACTTGCGATCAGTGCTATTGCCAACCCAGTCAGAATCATTAAAAATGATGAGATATGATGTAGATTTTGTTGCATAATGAATCCCAAAGGTGATGGTTCCCTATACGTATCGAAGGATATGCTTTGCGGCCTGCCAATGTAGCTCATGCGGTTCCTGCATGAACCTAGAAACTACACCAACTACATATGAGAGGTCTGGTCTGGAGTGTGTGAGATACAACAAGCTCCCCACTAATTGTTTGTTGTCACAGGGGCAGACCCAGGGTTCAACGCTCAAGAGCGCACCAACAATACCCTAACTATCGGCCCTTTCGGCTACACCTGCGAAGCAGATGAAGTCTCACCCGAGGTAGAGGCAGGGGTGGTTGCAAGACTCAGGTGTCTGGAACCTTAGCTGGGACACAGATCTGTGATTATATCCTTTACAGAGCACTTAGCATCGTTCATTCATCATTTATTCACCCTTATTGTACTTCACAGATAAGACAAAACATCGCAGGACTTGCTCAGATATAAGATATTTCAGTGCTTAGCAACAAAAAAACATATTAGATCCTGCAGATCAGCACTAAACATCCTCATACACATCAGATATACTATTCATATACATCTAGTAAATCACAAAGCATAAGAAAATATATCTAATCATGGCATAGCACTTAGCAATATAATGAAAACACAAGGAAGCAATAGCACAAAGCATGACACACATGTTTACGTGATTCACCCCCACCCTAGGGCTACGTCCAGAAATTCTTATTCTTATTTATTAGCTTTGGTCAATATGATTATAGCACAGAGCTTAACTTGTACTCCTCATAGGACAGGAGATCTGCGCGCACCTCGCCAGATCCTCCTTCCCCATGTAGATCTAGCACAGAGCCTTCTTACAATCTGTGCACTCGGCACTTACAACACTTGTACTCAGGTCTGCAAGCCTCTTACAATCATGCACAGAGAATTTACATTCGATCACATAGATCTAATTACTAGCACTAAGCCATTGGCTCTTCTTACATTGCCTATCTACTTATTTATACTTTACAACATAGGCCTAAACATCAAGGATGATTTTAAAGATGGAAATTTATTTTAAAATGTAGAAACCTTGGCAAATCTTATTAATCCTTCATATGCCAACTATAAATGTTTGGCGATATTTTTGTAAAAATATTCAAATTTCTAAGGATTTTATATAGTTTTTATAAACTTTTGGTGATTTTTAAGGTAAAATAATTTTATCCTATAGAATTTGGGCGAATCATTTTTAAAATAGTGAATCTTGTTTTGGGAAAAACCATGGAAAATTAGCCCATGAGCGAAATTTAGCCCCTAAAATCATCCTTGCTAAACATGGGTAAACCCATGGGCCGACATCCCTTTCCCATTACATTAACCCAAAACCCTAAAAGGGCCCCTAAAGTGGGTCGAGATCCCGTGATCTCTGCTTCACCTGGCGCTCCATATTTGATAGGGTGTCGATGTCCAAAACCGGTCAAATATACAAAGTGTTCCTCAAAACTTGGTCAAGGGCCAATAGGCCCCCAACACTCATCTATGACTCATCCTGAGTCACTCTATTCTGATCAATTCTGCTTTAAACGTATCGAGCTTGGCCCAATCTACTTCAACCTATTGTAGTGTGACAGCCTCTTTCTCAGTGAACTCTTGGATCACTGTGTCATTTATTGGTCCTTCCATGCACTGTTCTGTGGTGATGAAAACTTGTTCAAGATCGGGTGCCTGGATCTCAACTTCAGTGAACAAGTAGCATGATTTCTCTTGGAGGGGTTGAATTCATTGAGAGACTTCCATCACATTACTTTGCAGCATGTGTACCTGTTGTTGGGGGGTGCGTTGTTCTAGAAATTGCTTCATTCTCTCGACTAGGGTTAAGACCTTTAGTTGCACCTGTAGCGTATCTGCATGTTGCTTTGCTTCTTGGAGTTTTTCTTTCAATGTCTGCAATTCTTGGTTTTCTGTGAGGTTCTCATAAGTCTGGGCGCTTCTAGCGCTCAACTGCTTACATTCCAAAGCCAAGGTTTTTAATCTGTCAACTGCGATGCAGGAAGTTTCCTCCCTTAGGTATCTTACTTCTTGTGGACTCTCGGGCACGGCACAAAGTTCCATATCTGTGATGCGTTGATGAAGTTGTTGGATTACTTCTTCAAGTTGTGCCACCTGTTGTGGGACACGTTCTTCAATTTTCACTTCTATGACCGTCACAGAGCGAAGTGCTCTGTGAACTTTTTCCTGTCCTTCAAGTTGCTCTTCTAGCAATTGGTCCTTGCTCTGTTGTAATTGTGCATTTTCCTCCTCCCACTTCACTTGTAAGGCAAGATTCTCCTGTTCTGCCTTCCTATGTTGTACTATAAGTGTACTCTATACTTGTAACTAATCCTAGGTGGCTTGCGCTGTGTCTTCTTGAGCTTGTCGAAGGCGAGCTTCAACTTTCTTGGTGATCTGGCATAATTGGGTGGGCTTATTAGTTGTTCCTGTTGTTTCAATTGTAAAGGGAATCGTAGGAAATACTCTGATGGACTAGAGTGCCTATTGCACTTCTTGAAGTTCACCCTTGATCTGGTTGAATACCTCCTCCTACTTCGCTTCTTTCTTTTCTGCGATCTCTAGTGAGGCATCAGTCAGCGTAGCGATCAAGAAGTCGAAGTCGTCTTGTATGACGGTGGTCTTAAACGTAGTCCAGGTGGCCTTAGATTTCTTTCGGGATGAGGGATTTGGTTGGGTAATCTTCCTTTTCTTGGAGGGTTCCTCCTCCTCTTTAGGCAGAGTAACCTCACCTTTGTTTTTCTCAACTTCTATGTCACCTAGTTCTTCACCATCACCTCCCTTCACAGGTGAGATCGAAGTAGTCTTCGTGGATGTGCTATGGATATCTTGAACTTCCACGTCCTTCTAAGTCTTGCATGGTCTAGGTGTATCTGGCATAGATTCAGGGCTATCCATGTTAGACATCTCTGTGATTTCCTTTGGAACAAGGAGGTCCATCGACCATTCCTTGGTAATCTGCTCCAAGTTTTCTTCTGTCAACTTATAGTACAATTAGAGTTGTTGTTTGTGCTCATCAGTGCACGTTGTGATATAGGTGAAGTGGCAGTCTACACTGAATTTGATCAAAGATCTAAACCTATGAAGTGTGTTTGGTGTGATGTGCGGTGTAGAGTGGATTTCATTCTTCAATTGATTGTAATAAGCGTGAAAGATGGCATTGGACTGTCACTTCTTGTTCATGTCGTTGGAGTACCATAGCGTATAGAACTTCACGACCAGTGGTTTGAAGGGTTCTATCTCTAGAAAAGTGGTACCTTCTGGTAGCTCCCAAGCGATGAAAGTGATGAGTATGAGCAACCAACTAAAGTGGAACTCATACCCTTGGTCCCACTCTTGTCTGCAGTCAAGATCTAGCTGATTTATAAGGTACTTTTCCGAGTTCATTTGTAGTCCCTTCGCGCACTTCCCTGCGAGGTCAACTACAAATCTAGTCACCTGTGTGGGTCTGTTTTTGCAGACTAACTTCCCTACGATCATCTGGAAACTGAGGCGCACTGCTGCATTCTCAATGGAGGCTACCTTGTAGCCTCGCATGCCCTTCTCTACATTGTCATATGTGTCTTTTATTCACTGGGCAAGAGCACGATCTGCGGTCTTTCCAGGGTAAAAATCCTGCGGGTCAGGGCCCTGCATGCTTAGCCCTGTGATCCAATTGATCAGAATCGGATCCACCATGATGCAAAATTCCAACTATAAGTATCATCTATGGTAGCAGGACAACAATAATCCGACGCATGCATTCACTTCCTGATGCCTCCCGAAATGTGGAATCTCCATTACATTGAGGAGGGTTGACTACGTGAGGTTATGGGTCCATTGTTGAGGGACAATATTTGGGTTCCTTCCTTTTGTGATAGTTAAGTACTTGTGTGGGGCTAGCATACTGTAAACCTTGTGATTTCTAAGGTTAAAATCACTAAATTTCAGTGTTGTGAGCTTGTCCTGGTTAGCATGAATTGCGCACACACCTTTTGGGAGGTACGTAGTGACCACAACATAGTCGAAGTCTCTGGGTACAGTGTCTCGATTCACTATGTCACTTAGTGGTGGGATATACTTAGGCAAGATACTTGGGATCATATTCACAGTGGCGAAGTCGTTTCCGATATTAGATCGTCTTTCCGAAGGCAGTCAGGATGGTCCTGCTCAAGCAGTGGAGGGGGAAGCTAGAAATGCTCCCGAGGACGATGATGTACACCTATAGACATTCCTTGCTTCAACATGACTCTTTCAGTCATTAAGTCAATTAAAAATTCTTCAACGATTTTCTCAGCAGCGTTGATCTCGTTTGACATACAAGCTTGGGTCAGCTAGCTCGAGTGCGAAAGGAATTCAGAGACTACAGTGAATAGTATGGGAACAAGGCAATGATCTTAGGGTGGGTTAATCTCAGGTTTCGAGCTCGAATTCTCACTTAGAAAAAAGTATTCTCGGTGCGTGGCGTGATGGACTAAGTAGGGAAAATTAGTAACACTGTGTTGGGAATGGTTATGATCCTTCATTAACTCTTGTTCGACCCATTATGATGCGTTTCAACGGTTGGATGAAGAATCTTTATTTCTTTTTTTCCTGTTCGGAACGGAAGTCGAATGGCTATATTGCTTCATCATGGCGAAGTAATCCATGTCATTGTTCTGATATCTCAGCGAAGTTCCAATTCTGCAATTTTTCTATCTGCGAAGTATCCTCTAGAAGCTCTTGTAACCTTACATTATTAGCCATTTTCTTTCTTAACTTTCTAGCCTTCTTCCCAGTGAGCTTCGTCTCAGTAATGCTTTTACCATTCTGATGCTTATCTTTTGTGGTCTTAGTTACTTCATGTTGTTGAAAGTATTTCCTAGGGTTCCTGGATAATACTTTTTCTGTATCAAAAATTGACAACTCAATCTTCTACGGATCCTCTAGTGTTCTCTTAGCCTCGACACCGGAGTTGCTAGTATTAAATATCTGCGATTTGCTCTTTTGTTCTTCAATCAAGTGCACGATCCTTCTGGTCATAAATTCTTTTAACTCTTTCTTCTTCTGTTCCAAAACTGCTTCTTCCTCTTTTCATCTGGCTTATTCTCTATCAATCCAAGGTTTTCCTATGAGCATGGTAAACGGGGCACTATCTTCAACAAATTTAATAATCTCAAAGTATTCCTCTGTTGAAGTTCCATTGATAGTCATAGGTATCCGAGCGAGCCTTCCACATAGGTTTACTAGCTTTCCTCTGAATAAACTTGTTCCTCCTAGGGAAGGGATCATGGAAAGCTTTCCTATAGCTTCCCAAGTTCTTTTTGGCATAATGTTCACTTGTGTTTCTTCATCAAGAATACAGTCAATGTCGAATTCCCCTATTCTTTCTTCGACTTTCTCCTTTTCTTTGAAGATCTCTATTAGCCTAACATGTCGATGGTCATTTAAGGTGTCTTTCATCTGTAGCAATATATTTTCTGATTCCTTCCGAGTTTCTACTATTTCTGGATCTGCCTTAGGGTTTTCTTCATTCAGTTTCATTCTTTCAAGCTTAGCAATCATTCTAGGGAAATCCAACACTTCATGGTCCAAAGCTTTGCAACAGAGACAACTAGGTCTTCTACCAAGGCATTCCTTAGCAAGATGTCCCGGTCTTCTGCAACTGTAACAAAGGGTTAACCCTCTCTTTCGTTTAAATGTTCCCCAACTTCTTTTGTACTATGCACCAGGATCGTGGTAGCTAACCTACACAAAACTCTTTCTAGGATCATGCATCCACTTGTTAGTCCAGACGTTCTTTCTATATATAGGTATAACATATCTATCATTATACTTATCAAATCTATTCATATCAAACTTTCTTTCATCTATTAATGCCCCAGTTTTGAAGCTAGGACAAAATCTATCAAACATACCTAGATCCATGCTTTAGAAACAAAAAATTTCACTTATATTACTTCTACAGAGCACAAAGCTTTCAGATCTAAACACTTTTGACTACTCTTACCTTTATTAGAGCACATAGCTTACAGATCTTACCTCTTTTCTGCAGATCTGACTTCTTTCTTTCAAAAATTTCCACTTTTACTTTTCTTAGAGCATAGAGTGTTCAAATATCGCTTCTTTTCTTCAGATATGATATTCCTTTCTCCATATCTAACCTTATTCCTGGCACAAAGCTTCACAGGTCGAGTAAAAATCTACGCACTAGGGAAACAGATCTTCTCATAGAGCTTTCTTTTGCACAAAATTTCTTCTTCCCCAGTTCCCAGCAATCACAAATTTAGGTCCTGGCAATGGAACCATTTGTTAGCATAGGGGAAGAACCAAGGTTCAATGCTCAAGAGAGAACAAACAAAACCCTAACTACCGGCCCTCTCGGCAACACCTGTGAAGCAGATAAAGTCTCACCCGAGGTAGAGGCAGGGGTGGTTGCAAGACTCAGGTGTCTGCAACCTTAGCTGGGACACAAATCTGTGATTATATCCTTTACAGAGCACTTAGCATCATTTATTCATCACGTATTCACCCTTATTGTACTTCTCATATAAGACAGAACATCACAGGACTTGCTCAGATATAAGATATTTCAGTGCTTAACAACAACAAAACATATTAGATCTTGTAGATCAACACTAACTATCCTCATACACATCAGATATACTATTCATATACATCTAGTAAATCACAAAGCATAAGAAAATCTATCTAATCATGGCATAGCACTTAGCAAGATAATGAAAACACAAGGAAGCAACAACACAAAGCGTGACACACAGGTTTACGTGGTTCACCCCCACCCTGGGGCTACGTCCAAAAAGTCTTCTTCTTCTTTATTAGCTTTAGTCAATCTGATTACAACACAGAGATTAAATTGTACTCTGCATAGGATAGGAGATCTGCATGCACCTCACCAGATCCTCCTTCCCCATGTAGATCTAGCACAGAGCCTTCTTACAATCTGTGCACTTAACACTTACAACACTTGTACTCAGGTCTACAAGACTCTTACAATCATGCACAGAGAATTTACATTCGATCACACAGATATAATTACTAGCACTAAGCCATCGACTCTTCTTACATTGCCTAGCTACTTATTTATACTTTACAACATAGGCCTAAACATGGGTAAACCCATGGGCGGACATCCCTTTCCCATTACATTAACCCAAAACCCTAAAAGGGCCCCAAAAGTGGGTCGAGATCCCGTGATCTCTGCTTCACCTAGCGCTCCATCTTTGACATGGTGTCGATGTCCAAAACCAGTCAAATATGACCAAGTGTTCCTCAAAACTTGGTCAAGGGACAACATTGTCTATAAAGTGTGTTGTCAACCATTGAGTTTCCCCGCCATCCTCAAGTCTAACTCCTGATAGGAAAGGAGTCGGAGAAGACTTGTAGTCTGTCATGTGAAATCTCTCAAGGAGATCTCGTGCATACTTGGCTTGAGACAGTTTGATGCCTGATGTATCGTAACTGATCTCCAGTCCAAGGAAGAAGTGTAGCGAACCCATGTTTGTCATCAAAAACCTTTCATGTAGAATCATCTTGACTATAGAAATTGTTGAATTCAAGCAACCGGTGATCAACAAATCATCAACATACAGAACTAAGAGTAGAATTGAATCAGTTTTCCTGAGCATGTAGACATTCAAGTATGATTTACAACGTACAAAGTTCTGTGATAGTAGGTAGGAGTCCATCTTTACTACTGGAGAAAAGGTCTCATCATAGTCAATACCATGAACCTGCTGAAAGCATTTGGTGACAAGCCTGGCTTTGTATCTGTTGATCTGTCCATCCAGTGTTCTCATGGTCTTATAGACCCATCTGCATCTGACAAGTTTCCTCCCAGAGGGAAGGGTAACTAGATCCCAACTCTGGTTCTCGAGGAGGGAGTTGTACTCCTCCTGCATAGCGTATTCCCAAAAGGGATTTCGAGCAGCCTCGCCATAATATTGTGGATCTAAATATTGAACCAAGAAAATATGCCTGGAGGGAAATGGTTCAGTGGCAGTGAGTGAAACAGGAGGCTCCTTGAAATCAGATCGAGTCCTCCTAGTATCAGCTAGATCACCAACGAGATCCCCTGCATCCTAAAGAGTAGTTGGTGCCCACTTGGGCCTCTACTCTGGCTTTGCAACTACATATGGATGTTATGACTCTACATATGACTGTACTGACTCTGAATCTGAATCATCTGAGTCCTATGAATCAGAACTCTCATATGAATATGATTTGGCATGTGCATTCTCATCATCTCAGACAGCTAGAAGAATGAAGGTTTTTGCATGCGGTTGCTGAGGTGCATGCGATACACTTTCCTCAAATTTGACACTTCGCTCAATGATGAGTCGGTCCGAGGAAAGATCAATAATCCTATATCCCTTCACACCATCAAGGTATCCAACAAAAATTCACTCAGTGCTTTGTGGATCAAGTGCCTTCCTCTTTTAGAGGGAATCTGGGCCCATGCACGTAAACCGAAAATGCGAAAGTGGGTCACTTCCAATTTGAGGCCACTCCAAGCCTCGTAGGGGGTCTTATCCTTGACAGATCTATGGGGAGATTTGTTTTTCATGTATGTTGCACAATTAAGTGCTTCGGCCCATAGCCTCTGTGGTAGTGACTTTTCATGCAGCATGCAATATGCCATCTACTTTAGAGATCTGTTTTTCCTCTCAGCAACTTCATTTTGTTGCGGAGTATAGGGAACTGTGTGTTGCAACTTAATCCCTGCCTCATGGAAAAGATTATGGATCTCATGATTTACATACTCTCCCCCATTTTCAGTTCGGAGGAAGCCGATCTTCTTTCTAGATTGTGTCTCAACCAGGGCTTTGAAATCTTTGAGGTATTGAAAGACCTCATATTTTTGCCTGAGAAAGTAGATCCATGTAAAACATGAGAAATCATCACCAAAAATGAGAAAAAACCTTTATTTGTTGATGGATGGATGCGTAAAAGGACCCATAAGGTCATTGTGGATCAGATCTAAAGGTGCAGAACCTCTTTGAGACTTTCCTTTGTCGAATTTCTCTTGAGGGTGTTTTCCGAGAACACATTCCTCACATACTCCCTTGGAGAAATGGATGTTTGGTAGACCATCAACCAATATTTTCTTGCTAAGTTGTTGCATGTATCTAAAATTTAAATGTCCAAACCTTTCGTGATGTATCCTACTACTTTCATCAGCATGAGTAAGCAGTAAAGCAGAATCAAGTTCAATGAATTCAAAAAATGTATACAATCTAGACTGATGATTTACCTCACCGGTAGAAACCCTGGAATTGGTTTGCATGTCATAGATGTCCATGGAATTTGGTCTGAATATGAATTTATTTACAGTTTCGAAATTATTCATGTGATAAATGGAGAGAAGCTTGGCGAAAGTTTTGGAACGTGTAGCACATTCTCGAAGCTTTCGTTGGTGATTTCAATCCTTCCTTTTCCGGTGACTTCGACAGAATATTTGTCCCCCATCAGAATAGGAGGAACTTTGCATGCATCTAATGAAGAATATATTTCTTTTGAGGCATCCATGTGATGTTATTCTCCTGAATCTACGATCCAAGCATCGGGAGAGGAGTTGATGGTAATCAAGGCATGGATAGAATTTCCTTTCTTGGAATTCGGATATTCTGGCTTCTTTTTCTTGGCACCCTCAGGGATGCGATATCCAAGGTTGTTTTGTTGAAGTATTTGAGACATCAGATCTATTTTTTTTTTCATTCATGCGGATTCCGAATGGAATCCTTTATGACAGTACATGCATTTCTCCCTTTTTCTTCCCTTTTCCCCTTTGGATCCGGAGGCATCGGTGAAGGGTTTTTTGTACCCTTCCTTCTTAGGCTGTGCATGAGATTTCCATTTATATTTATCTTTATATTTATGATATTTTTGGCTTCCATCATGCAAAGTGAGTGCATGCTCCCTTGGGCCTTTGATTATGTCCATGTTGATGAGCTTGGTTTTCTCTTGTGTCAGGGATTCGATAAATTCCTCAAGACAAGGCATCTTCTAGGTGGCTCTAGAGGTGAATCCGACAGAGTGGAATGTGGATACAAATATAGAGAATTCAAGACCAATCTTGGAGAGAATGGTGAGAACCATTTTTTTCTCCTCCTTCGATGTATCAACCCCGCAAACTTTGAGTTGTGACAGTAAATCCCTGAATTTTGTAAAGAAATATTGGATATTGTCGAAGTGTTTTTATCCAATGTGAGCATATCCACCTCCAACATGTTTCCCCTCATATCATCATGTTTTCCAAAGATCCCTTCCAAGGTGGTCCAGGCTTCATTGGGAGTCTTACAGGAAGATATGTGAAAAAGGAGATCGAGAGAAATAAGACTGCAAATTGTTCTGAGTGCCTCATCCATGTGATTTAAGTACTTGTATTTTTATATCGTTGATGTCAATTATGTATCTGTATTCAAGGTTAACCTATATAACCCTCTGGTTCAGATATGTATGGATATTTTCTCCTTCCATGCAAAATAGTTGTAAGGTGTAAGAATGAATTCTTTTTGGAAATCTATCTTTCCATTGTCTTCAATATTTCCCCTCTTCGGAGTGGTATCACTTCTGTCTCACTTCAGAATATCAATCAAAAAGAATCAATTGTGGCAGAAACGGGTGCATCAACTCAGCAAGTTCCCTGCCCTCCCTGGAAGGAAGGACATCATGCTCAGGCGATTGTGAGGGGAGGTAAGTTTGCGGGGAAGAAATCCCTGCAAAACATTTTGGTGTAGCTTTTGCTTAGCAGTCCGTTAGCTCTGATACCTTGTAAATGTGTTGAAACTGCATATAATATGTCTAGATAAACAATAATACACATATTTGCAGAGATAATTTGAGAAAGAAGAAGAAGAAGAGAAAGAATGAAAGAATTCTCATTAACCTTATTGAATAATGAATAATTTACACATGATATACTTTGTATAACTCAATGAGTGCACACTGGAGGAGAAAAAATGCGCTATAGTGGTGGTCTAGAGTGATTTGGACACACACCAATAGTTAATGGAGTGAACTACCACCTATTCTAGTCTCTCAGGAAGTTACGGTAGTGAACTGCCACCTAGCTGAGTTAACTAGTCAACTAGTCTTCAGTTAACTGACTGAACAGAGAGTAGTGAGGAGTTAAATCAGGGAATCAAGGGTAATTCTCTAGTCTGGTGATGATCCCAAGGCAAGTGTGCATTAGCTGTCGATGATCCCAATGTTTCATGGTGACAAAACAAATGCAAAATCTAAACTCAACTCAGCTAGTCAAACTAAAGTGTCAACTGAAAGAGAATATTATCCAAGTGGAATATTCTCCCCTAAAATATAGGAGACTGGATAATGAATAATTATGACTAATAGAAAAGGAAAAACCTTAGGAAAAATAAATCCTAGGTGTGTCTAAAGTAAATCCAACAGTAACATGTTAGATTCCGTGGAAAATAGGTGATGTGTACTACCACAGTGGCAAGTACATGGTGGCATGGTGGCATAAGTGGCAAGTGAGCCGGTGCCATTGTGGGGCATTCACATGTCAGGAGAAACCATGATTCGAACCTAGGTTACCTCATTGCAAGGATGGGTAGTCCAGTGTGGTTACGCTAAACCTAGGCCTAGGGTTGAAATCCACCAATGTGTGCCATGTCATTGGGTCCCTAACCATCGTTATTTTTTTATTACCCTCCCCTATTGGTTAACATTTGGCAGGTTGGCGGCTTGAAATTCGACATGGGTCGTTGATCTCCACCGATGCCCACTTCACCTAAGCCATTGGATTAAACCAACGTTAAAATTCATGCATTGTGGTAAATGGGTGTGGGATGGGGTCGTCCCATCCCCATGACCCAATAAAATACTACCTCCTGTCAGCTAGACAATGGAGACCGAAAGATAAGGTGTGCACCAATGGAGGAAGAAGGAGGTAAAGGAAGAGATGTTGGAAGCTGACGGGGTAAGGCTAACTCATCGAGGGGAATGCCATGGTTCCACCTTGAGGCTCCAAGTGGACTCGAGTGTCACGTTAGCATCCCAGTAAGCTTAAGTTAACAAGATTTTTTAACCCCCGATTAACTTTTGAGAGCCATAAATTTCATCTCAAAGATCGGATCGGGGCATGAGCATAGTCGTTGGAAATATGATTCAGAAGAGAATAAACTAGAATTATTACAATTTGTAGAATTTTTATTTAAATATAAAATTAAGCAGAAAAAGGAATTGTAGCATTAATTGATTTTTTTTATGATATGCATATTTCTAAAAAATGGTTTCTTGCACATTTTGCAGAATTCGGGGGTATAAACATATCATTTCAGGATAAGAATTCATATTCAAGAAATGGAGGAAGGAGAGGGAGCCTTTATTCATGATAAAGAAGCCAAAGGACAAAATATCATTGTTGGTAATACAGATAAAAAATCAAATGGACACAAGGACAAAGGGGAGCAATAAACATTAATAGAGACTATGACAAGCCTAGGAATACAAGTACATAGCTACAAAGAAGGCAATGAGAGGCTGATAAGAGAAAAAAATCAAATAAATTCTCAAGTGATGCAAAGCCTAAATCAGTTGTAGAGGCAAGAAAATAATGGATCAAACTCAAGACAGGAGGAAGAGGGAAGATATCATGAAAGAAGAGATAACTACACAAGAGTTTGTTATTCAAGAAGTGCTATTAGAAATCATATAAATCACTCACCTCCTTAATCAACAAGGAAATTTATGCATCTAAGGATTTCATAAGTAGTCCAAAGGTGTCTCCTATTAGGCACCAAAGAAGAATACATGAAGAGGACAATTTGCAAGGAGAGTTGAAGAATTTTAAGCCACCATCCTTTGATGGTGAAAGATAAAGGGAAGATGATGTTGAAGCATGGCCATTTGCACTCAGGAGGTATTTTCAATTACATAACTACTCATCAAACCAAGAAGCCAAAATTTCCACTTACCATTTAAATTGAAAAGTTGTTATGTGGTGGGATCATCTTAAGAAATTTGAGAACATAAATGAGAGAAGGATCACTTGGAACCAATGAAAGAAATATTTTTAGGAGTACCTTTCAGAGCACTTCTATGAAAATAAAATGCAAGATTTATTTGAACTAAGGTTGGGAAGCATGACCATGGAACAGTATGAAAATAAGTTCTTGGGATTGCTAAAGTATGTGTGGTTTATAAAAGATGAGAAGGTGAAAATACAAAGGTGTTTGAGTGGACTTCCTTCATTTTATCAAGAGAAGATTCAATATGATGAGTCGAGGACATTGACAGAGACCATCATGAAGGCTAAGTACATATATGACCAAGGAAAGGGAAGAGATTATTTGCAGAAATATTGGAAGGATAACAAGAAGGAGAAGTTTGATCAAAGAAAGAAAGGATTCAAACCTCCTTTCAATAGAAATTGCCCAAATAAAAATCAACAATACCATCCTGCTAAGGATGAATCCAAGAGAGAAGACTCCTTGGGAAAAATGGGGAGACCACCAATCCAATGTTGGGGATGCAAAGAATATCACATGTACAAGGATTTCCCTCATAGAAAAAATAAAGTGAATACCACACACAACATCCAAGAGGATACAACAGTAGAAGACATGGGAAAAATATATGCATCCTTAGAAGATAGACAAACAGAGTACAAATACAATATGATTGAGGTGGAAGGTAAGATCAGTAATCAACCTATTTCTATTTTAATTTATTCAGAAGGAAGCCATTTTTACATTGATCCTAAAATAATGGATAGATTACATTTAGAGAAAAGTAAAAGCCTGAAAAATCAATTTTGGTTCAGCTAGCCACTGGAACCAAAAGAAGGATCAATGAGATAGTCAGAGGTTGTCCCATAAGTATTAATGGAGTATATATTAATGTTGATATAAATACTATACCATTAAGATCTTATGATATTCTAATTGGAATGGATTGGCTGGACAAACATCATGTTGTCCTAGATTATCAAAATAAGAAATTTACATGTCTTGATGAAGAAAGGAAACATAGAACAGTGAAAGGAATTCGAAGACCCATTTCTATAAGGGAGATTTCATCCTTAAAACTTAAGAGATGTTTTAGAAAATGATGTCAATTGTATGCATCCCATGTGGAGGATCCAAAAAAGACAAAAGGGCCAAGCCTTGAATACTTTTCAGTACTGCAATAGTTTGAAGATGTATTTTAAGAAACACTGGGATTGACACCAAAGAGGGAGATATATTTCTCTATTTATTTAGTACCATGAGTTTCCCCAGTACCAAAAAAACCTTACATAATGAGTACACCAAAATTAAAATAATCACAAATAAAGCTGAAAGAATTGTTGATGAAAGGGTACATATGTCCAAGTGTTTCACCTTGGGGAGCACCAATGCTCTTTATCAAAATGAAGGATGGAACATTGAGGCTATGTATTTACTTTAGACAACTAAATAAAACCATAGCGAAGAATAAATACCCTCTACCCAGAATTGATGACCTCTTTGATCAACTAAGAGGGGAAAATGTATTTTCAAAGATAGCCTTAAGATTAGGATACCACCGAGTAAGAATCAAGGTAAGAACTAGGTATGGGAATTATGAATTTGTAGTGGTTCCATTTGGGCTAACCAATGCGATAATTGTCTTTATGTGCTTAATGAATTGCATATTCAAAAATTATTTGGATAATTTTTTCATATGTGCTTAATGACACACTAATCTATTCTAAGCTAGAGGAAGATCATGAACATCAATTGATATTGGTATTGCAAGTGTTGAGGGAACATCAGTTGTATGCCAAGCTTAGTACATGTTATTTTTACCAAGAACATATCCATTACTTGGGAAACCTTATTTCAAAATAAGGTATAGCCGTGGATTCAAAGAAGATTGAAGCAATTAGATGATGGCCAATAACCAAGAATGTTTCAGAAGTCACATCTTTTATGGGATTTGTTGGTTACTACGATTTTGACATCAAGTATATCAAAGGAAAAGAAAATAAGGTTTTCAATGCACTTAGTAGAAGAGTACATATCATGCATGCTACAACCATTAGTATGCATCAGTGATATTTAAAGAGTAGAATTTTAGATGATGTTGTTACATATCAACATTACCTATAGGTAAAAGAAAGATTAAAACAAGAAAATGTACAGAAGAAAATTAAAGAATATGAGATGAAGGAAGATGAATTACTTATGCATAAAAATAGAATTTATGTTCCTATTTCTGGAGAACTTAGGAATTTGGTATTAAAATAAATGAATAATTTTTTTTTATGTTGGACATCTCGATTACCAGAAAAAAAATTTGCAGTGATAAGAAGCCAATTCTTTTGGCAAGGAGTGAAGAAATGTGTTTATAATTACATTTCCAAATGTATGGAATGTCAAAGAGTGAAGGTTGAGCATAGACACCCAAAAGGTTTTCTACATCCGTTACCAATTCCAGAGAAGAAATGAGAAGTGGTAACCATCGATTTTATAACTAAATTAGCCAGGACAACAAGGCAACATGATTCAATAATGATAGTGGTTGATAAATTGACAAAGGTTGCTCATTTTTTCTTGTAAAAATGACTCATACAATGATTAATATTGTATAAATTTGCATGAGGGAGATTGCTAGGTTGCATGGGATACCTAAGGCAATTGTTTCAAGTAAAGATACACAGTTTACTTAAAATTTATGGAGGGGATTGTTTAAAGGATTTGGTACAAATATGAAATTTAACACAACATATCATTCACAATCAGATGGGCAGACAAAAAGAGTCAACCAAGTAATTGAAGACATGGTGAGAATGTATGTGATGGATAAGCCATCTAAGTGGGAAGATTACTTGCACTTGGTTGAGTTTTCCTATAATAACAGGTATCAAGCTTCATTGAAAATGAGCCCATTTGAAGATTTCTATGGTAGGAAATTAAATACTCCAGTGATTTGGGACAGCTCACCAGACAGAGTGGTACTTGGGCCAGAATTTCTCAAGGATATGGAAGACCAAATCGTTAGAATTAAGAAAAATTTAAAGGCAGCTCAAGATAGACAGAAAAATTATGCAAATAAGAACAGGAAAACTAGAGAATTTAGAGTGGAGGAGAATTTTCTTTTAAAAGTGAATCCCAAGAAGAGCTCATTGATGTTGGGTAGATGTACAAAGGTAGCAGCTAGATTATGTGGTCCATTTGACATATTGGATAGAATAGGGTCAGTTGCTTACATACTTTCATTTCATGCTTCCATGAATGTGCATAATGTATTTCATGTCTCTTTGTTGAAAAATTATGTACATGATCCTAACCACATTATTGATTGACATTTTATTCAAGTAGATCCAAAGGGAGACTTTCAGGTCCAGCTAGTGTGCAATTTGGACAGAAAAGTCAAAATTCTATGAAATCGAGTCATAGAACTGGTAAAAGTTCAGTGGACCTACCACAGTCCTGAAGATGCTACTTGGGAGCATGAAGATGCCATGCAGGCAGAGTACTCGCAACTTTTTGAATAAATTTTGAAATTTGGATTTATGTTTTGTATATGCCCTGAGGATAGCACGCCAAAATAAGGGGGAGGGTAATGTAATATCCTAGTTTTGATTCCCCATATTAAATAATGTATTTTGTTAATTTATGAAAGGTTGGAGTGCCAAAACAATTAAAAGAGGCCAAAGTGCCCAAACAATTAAAAGAGGCCAAATTTCTTAGGAAATGTAATGTTTTGATCATTATTAA
>SNQJ01S0077163.1:47446-69302 GCA_010110895.2 Picea sitchensis | reverse complement strand
ATAATTTTCTTGATATATTTTGGTTAAAATCTATGATTTCCTAATCTTTCAATTATTCCAAGAAATAAATATAACCTAATATTTGCAATATTTTCCATGTTATTATGGATGTAAAATGGTGCAAATTCTATCTTTCTCAATGTGAATGATATATAAACAATGTTAGTAGTAAATTTTTTATTAGTCCCCGCCGAAGGCTAGGAATAAGGACTATAACATTCCATTCATCATTGACCATCCATTAGTTTCCTTTGACAAACAATATTTTTCTGGCTATCCAATGTTGTACATATGCTTAACAAAATAATTACTTTTTCATATTATTTAAATTACTCTTATCACACATGATATTCAATGTCTTATGGTTGAGCTTTAACCAATTGGGATTTTTTTAATCTTAGGTTATATCTAAGTTTTGAATTTTAATCACTTGTCACACACAAAATGCATTTTTTTTTCCAAACTTAGATAACCTATGTTTGGAGTTTTAATGTTTTAACCTATTCATTGAGGTCATTAAATTCATGCCAGTGGAACAAATATATGTGATGTCATATATTAGATGTGAAGTGAAATGCTGCCAAATATTTGTTTTTGAATGATCTTGTAACCAAATTTGTAACAAAATTTACAATTATTAGCATTCCACTACACAATCTTTGTTATGTTAGACTATTTAGTCTACTTTGATGTCTCCTTTCTCTCCCAACCTATTTTTTCCATATTCATGTTTGTTATCTCCTAATATATTTTAGGAGTTTCCTCCTCTGTATATACCCCAACCAGACTATCTCTACAACTCACATATATGGTTGTGCATACAATCGGAACCCATATCTACACTTCCTGGTAGACCATCCATGAAAGAAGTTCCATTGTTTCCAACTCCCTCTCCCATGGTTTGAGATATCTTTAACAATAATATGGACTACTGATTCAATATTAGGTACCATGAGGCTTTTGGAGTTGGATGCACACATAGTGAAGTGAATGCAACTTTAGAGCTTAACCACTCCATTGAAAATGACATATAAGTGTATACCATGTGAAGTGGATTACTCAACTGTGTCAGATGAGCCTAGTTTTGGCCCTTTTTAAACCACTAATTACGCAACTATTTTGATTGTAAATTCATGGTCATGCTAATTATATGTTTTGATTGCAAATTCTTGTACATGGTAACAATATACATTAAAGGTTTGGTCCCAACTAATATGTAAATTCAATTATCACCGTTTAAAAGTTTATCATGGAGTCATTGATCTCTTTCTTCGTTATGAATTTTTTCGTTTATTAGTAATTCCAATAATCAATAGTTTTTCCTTTTCCTTCCATATATCTCACTTCATCAAAATTGATTTTGGAAAATATCCAGTAAATGCGCACAACTTCACATTGAAATCAATGATTATATTGTAGATTGTGTGAGAAATAGAGACATGAACATAGACACACACACAAGCATAGGTGCGCGCACACACACACACACACACACACACACACACACACACACACACACACACACACACAATCCATACATAATATGAAAAAAATAACAATTACAAAATTCAAACAGAGTAGAAAAAATTAATAAAACCAAAATAATGGTAGCCTAGTCAAACACCATCCTTTTTTAGAATAGGAGGAAATAATTCTATGGTTTTTATTCATATGGTTATGAATAAAGTTACATTATCAAATTTATTGAGTAGTAATATAATCATGTTAAAGCATTAAAAAATCAATAACAATTGGATATGTGGATGAGTACTTGAGCTTATATTTTAATTTAAGTACATAAGCTCTTCAATGTATAGTTATATGTTAACCTTTATAACTATTAAGTTTATTAATTATGTGTGATGATCTTTGCTTAGGTGACATAAGAAAAACTTGCATGTTCATTATTTTTTAAGTTGTTGGCACTTAAAATTCATTAATTTTATCTTTCTTTCTAAGTGCATAAAGACCAAAAAATTACATCACCCAGAACAAGGTGGTAGAGAATAAAAAGTCTGTAAAAATTTGAAATTTTGTTTTGTTCCAGCAGAGTGTTTTTTAAAAAAAAGGCTGTTGTAGATGCTGTGAATGTCACTTGCTGAATAACAGATGGTGAGGTAGACTCCCTGAGTCCAATTTGTTTTTATCCAAATTGTTATTTTAAGAGTGGTATAAAATATCAATCCCGCTGCTGATTTGTTGTGTCTACAAAAGGGTGGTGATAATATGCTTGTGTCTCTCCTTCCTTGTATTCTATGATGTGCCATTGGCCCATAGCAAAGGGAAGCCCCGCTTTTGAGAGTGTGTCCGCTACCATATTCCTGTTCCTATAAACATGGGAGATAGTCACTGTGTCAAATTCTTCGAGCAAATGAAGGATGTCCTCCATAATAGGGAGGAGGAAAATGTTGTGACACTTCTGTAGTTTTCTTGCCCATTTTATGACATGACATGTGAATAATATAGTAACAATGTTAGTAATAGCTTTCTTATTTAATAAGACTTTATATATTTATATAAATGTAAATTCAAGAACATCAAAATTATTTGATTGTTATAGATTTTGTGTTTAATGGATAATGGTAAACATCAAATTTCAACTAGGGATGCCATCATAAATATCTTTAATCAAACAAAAAGTTATGAAAAATCTCTAAACATTATAGATATTTTTAACGAATGAAAAAGTTAAAAAAACCTCAAAACTTTATTTGTTGTTATTTTTTTAAGTTTTCACTAATTATTGTATTACAATAATTACAATCGTGATGTAGTGAACTTAAGGTATAATTTTGAATAATTAGTATCATACTATCCATTCAAAGTATCATTTTGAACAATTATGCCATCCATGCAATGCAAAGAAACTAGATATAATTAATTTTGAATAATTAATTTCTTTCATTTATTCAAATTATTATTTTTAATAATTATATTATTTATTTAATATTAAGATAAATGGTTATGTTTTTATCAAAATCTCAACACACCATATGTTTAGAGGAGATTTGAATTGTCGTGTGGAATATCATCACTATAACAGCTATGTTCATCATTCCCAACCAAAAGGTGGGTACTTATGAATGAGAATCTTGTATTGTATTTCTACATAATACCAACAAAGGAAATCTCCGCAAAAGGACCAAAATGAAAACCAATGTTGCACAATGTAGATTAAAAGAATGAAATCGATTAAAATAGCATGGTTTCTTAGATTTTGATCACACACAATATGCATAAATACATAAATTTTCCATAACAAAGAATAATAGTGATTTTTCACATTTATAAACAAGGAAAGGGTATTTGTTTTTTTAACAATAATTGGTCCAATAAATTAGCTATATAAGATAAATTTTCCACCCAATCACATGCATATAGTGCAAATATTTCTCTCAAGCTAGGCTATAAGGCCACCAGGGTGAAGGAACCAAGCTATAGGCTTCTTTCCCTCTAAACCCAACCCATCTACTCTCATGCTCAATTAATCTGCATACCACAGAGCATTATAGGAATCTCATTGAACCTTAAATAACCAAGGAACTTTCTCCCACTACCCACTAAAACATAAGGGATATATTCTTTTTATTTGCTTAGAAATCCCTCAGAGATATTCTTCCCTCTAATGCTTTTCAATGTGGATAGAAAGAGTCCAATCTATTGTATGATTATGAGAATTGCCTATAATAAAAATGCTTGGATATCAAGCACCCAAAATGTACATAATAGAACTATGGGTAATGAATTCCTACATTTCCCAACCTTTATGTTCACCTACAACCAACTATATTCCATCCCAGGTTCACAATTTTCCTCTTCATGGTGTTGTGTTTGGTTAATTTCTAGATTGGTAAGGTTAACAATGGAGAACAAAGCATGAACTACATAGAGCATGCATGTGAGATTTCTCTCTACAATGATAGAGTCAATGTAAATGAGAGGATTAGTGGAAAATGATGGCTAATTTTACTTTTGACTAGGGGAATTTAGGACTCTTACACTTCCCATAATGATTGTACTCAACCCATGCTCCTTTAACTATGTGAAAATAATTTCCCCACCAACCTCTCACATACATTTAGTGTTTGGTTAATAAGTCAAAGAAGGTTAATGACTTATTTTAAGGCACATGGTAGAAATAAATGATTTTAAAGGCTGGCACTTCACAATAGAGGATTTATTTTCCCTTAGCCCCCCCTTTTCTCTTCCCTACTAATGAATTATATCCTGTCTCATGTTCTTCGCAACCGTAATAGACCATTATATATTATATTCCATAATTAACATTTATATAACTTGAGTTCATCATGGTGATCCTACCACATGGTCCATATACATATATGTATATTATACATTCCTAGCCGTTCACTAGTCATGCCTTGGGCTTGAGCCCCACACTAGAAATCCATACTATTATATTTACAAGACTTACATCATCTGATTTAATACAAGTTAGGAGTCAAAACTTGGGTATTACATTCTTCTTCTCCTTGGAATGGCACTTAAGTTTAAGTTGCTCAAAATTTAGAACAAAAATTGGTATGCATCCTTCCTGGCATCCTCCAATTCCCATGTAGCCTCATTGGAACAAAATTGCTTCTATTGCACATTTTCCTATCCAATGGATTGGTTCCATAGAAATGTTATGTAATAACCAAATCTGGCCTATGAGCTAAATATCCAAAATACTTGGAATATAAATATATCCATGGTGATAATAAATAATATATAAATGTACAAGAGAATGAATACGATGAGATGATATGATTACAATGAGAAGGAGGGTCGGTTTATATACCCTCACAGCGGGTGCCCTTTCATGAACAAGAACGTCTTTTGGATAAGACATGTCTTTTTATTTATGATGTATTTAATTATTATTTTATTTATACCTATTTCTATATATTTGTGTTCATAAAATTTCCTTCCCCTTAAAAATGCTTTGTCCTCAAAGCATGATTATAAAAAGACCTATCTCTTGTTCTAGCTCGAATTGTCTTCTCATGATATTTTGTTTTTGTAGTTGTGATACTGGACGAGACAAAACGATATAATCCTCGAATTCTTGAAGTAATATGTTGCATCTTCTCAGGGGTGATCCATCCCAAATCTACTTGCATAGAAACATGTTTATATTTCTCTTGATCTTGTTGTTGGTTGTAACGATTCTTGTGATTTGGATGATGATATAAAACCCCTCCCTTTAACTTTTATAACTTTCTAATAATAATAATAATATGATCGTGTGATTTATAAAAACCTTCACACTTTTTCCTATTCCTATGTTATCACGTCTAAACACAAACACACACATATATAATTCCTTGCACATGGTATGATAAGGGAAAGTCACTCCCGTGTTTATCTCGAAGGGTCAAAACCTTGCAAAAAATTTGTGATAATTCAAAGCTCGTCATTAGGTAACCATGATGTTCACTTCTAATTATCCGCAACATGGATTACTTGTAAATAACCTTTCGATGTAATCCAAAGTCTAGAAAAAAATTACAATGTAAAATAAGCTCTCGTCTTAACAGTTAAGTAAGCGTTATTTACTTCGTTTATTATGGTCGCGACCTTTGACTAAATGATTTTAAGTATCTTCTAGGGATCTGTACATGAGTATCAACAATGGTGGCCTCACTTTTAATGATAATGACACAAAAAATTCATTAATGCCTTTGATTTTGTTTATATCAACAAATGGTGGCCCATTTGTTTGTAAATTAATAATCAAAATGACAGATGATAATGGTCGTGGTTCTCTTCTCTCTAATGTGTAGTTTGTATTCAATTAATTAAGATGTGATGTGTGACTGACAACAAAAAATTTCCACCATTTTTCCTATTATTCTTGTAATATGTTGATTGACACTTGCATCATGATAGTCTCTCTTCAACAGATTTTTGTTCAAATTTGCAGCAAACCTGTATATTTTTTTTTTTTGTAAATTTCTAGCAGAGAAATTCTTTCTTTCTATCACAGAATTTTGAATTATTCATGGAAGTTTGAAATTTTAAGGGCCAACAACCGCATTATGATCAAAGACCAATATTTTTCAGAGAAACTCTGAAACGACGGGGTTGGCCAAAACCCGGATCGAGACTTGCTCTAATACCAATGTAATAACCAAATCTAGCTTATGGTTTAAATATCCAAAATACTTGGAATATAAAGATATCCATGAGGATAATAAATAATATCTAAATGCATAAGAGAATGAATAAGATGGGATAAGATGAATACATTGAGAATGAGGGCATGTTTATATACCCTCGTAGGGGGTGCCCTTTCATGAACATACATGTCTTTTGGATAAGAGATGTCTTTTTATTTATGTTGTATTTAATTATTATTTTATTTATACCTATTTATATATATTTGTGTTCATAACATGTTACTTTTCTATCAAGGATGTGCAATGGATTTGTTTGTAACTCTCCCTTTGGTTCCACCTAGATCACATCCCAATCAATTACATGGTTAGGATCATGCATATATTTCTTAAGAAAGGAAACATGCAAACCATCATGAGATTTAGTGTTAGTAAGAAATGCAAGTTTATATGAAATTGGCTCTATCCTATCAATCACTTCAAATGGCCCACAATATCTTGCTGTTAACTTGGCACAACTTTCAATCTTCAAGGAACTCTTCTTTGGCTTAAGTTAGAGGAAAATATGGTCCCCAACATAAAATTCTCTATGCACTCTATTTTTATCCACATAGATTTTATGTCTATCTTAGGTTGTCTTCAAATTATTCCTAGTTTTATCAACTTCCTGCTCCATTTCCTTAAGCATTTTTATCCAAAGAATAATTATGTTTACATGATTATTTGACCTTAATGGTGTCTTGCATATTCTTCCATATAAAGTGTTAAATGGAATCATTTTCAATGATTCCTAATGCCCATTGTTACATGTAAACTTTACCAAGTGTATATAAGCTGCCCACTTGGATGATTTTTCGATCACATATGTGAAACATGTCCTCAATCACTTGATTTACTCTTTCAGTTTTCCCATCTATCTATGGATGGTAAGAATCACCAAAATTTAGTTGAGTGTCAAAGTCTTAAAAAATACTCTTTCAAAAGTTAGATGTAAGCTTGACATATGTGTTAGATACAATTGCTTTAGGTAACCTATGCAATCTGAATATTTCCCTCGTGAATATTCTTGCTATATCATTAATCTTATGAGTGGACTTAACATGAATAGAATGCGCTACTTTTGATATCTTTCCCAACAAAACCATGATAGAATCATGTTGTCTTGATGTAGTTGGTAACATGGTTATAAAATCCATAATTAATACCTCCCATTTCCATTTTGGAATTGGAAAAGGCTACAATAAACCTGCTGAATGTTGATGCCCAACCTTAACTTGCTAACATTTCATACACCTAGAAATGTATTTGGCATCATCCTTCTTTGTCCTAGGCCAAAATCATTGCTTTATTTCTATAGCGATTGTTTTTTGGTAGCCTGGATGTCCAAAATATGACACTTTCTGTATTTCATCCATGTCAATAATTCTTCTCAAATATAAAGAGTTGAGGATATGCATTCTATTTTTATAAATAAGAACTATCATCATTCATCTAGTAGCCTTCATATTTCTTTTCTAATTTCTCTTGTTCCAATCCACAACTCATTTGAATACAATGTTCATCTTTAGAAAATGAGTGAAAAATTCTCTTCTTTAAATATTATTTGTGAATGCTTGTTAATTGGGTGTAACTCGAGTGGTTGTGAGGAAAGTTGTTACCCTCCCCACCCGAGTTCAAATCCTAATTTGTGACAAGTTTTCTCTTAGTGAGTTGATCATTATTGAGCCAGATATTATCTATTCATTAGTTAATGACCTAGCCTTGTGCCTTGAAGAATCTAGGGTTTATAGTGCATACCATCCTTGGAATGAGGGGAAGTGCCCAGGAGGTTTCCCCCTGGGATATATTACCTAGAAAAAAATGATTTGCAAATGCTAACTGTTGCCACATGGATATTTATGATGAGTGCATCAACAACTTTATTTTCTTTTCCATTTATGTGCTTTATTTCAAAATCAAATTCACATAGAAATTCTTGTTGTCTAGCTTGTTTAGCATTTAATTGTGGCTTCTCAAATAAATACTTCAAATCATTATGGTAATTTATAAGCTTAAATTTATTGGCCATTAAATATTGCCTACACATTTTCAGAGTATGCACCGTTGCAACAAGTTCCAAGTCACGGGTAACTTAATTTTTCTCATGTTATTTCAACTTCTATGCCTCATAACATACTACACGATTATCTTTCATAATAACTCCATTGATTCCTTCTATACAAGCATCTATGCACACAAAAAAATATTTACTAGGATCTGAAATTTCCAGAATTGAAGCACTAGTGAGAAGCTTCTTAAATAGCTTAAATCTCTCCTCACATCTTCGTGTCAATTCAAACTTAACCCCCTTCTTTTGCAAGGAAGTGATTGGGTGTGTAATCTTGGAAAACCCCTCATTGAATCCTCTGTAGTAATAAGGAAGACCCATAAAAGAGCCTACACCTGTTACATTCTGCAAAGTGGGCCACTTCATTATGACTTTAATCTTTTCTACATCCATAGATACTCCTTCTAAAATAATGTGATCGATAATGAGTTTGATTTTATATGAGTCACATTTTCTTATTTTTTCACACAACGCATGTTCTCTTTGCACTTAAAAAACCATTCTCAAATGTTCCTCAAGATTTTTTTCATTATTTGAATAGATACAGATATCATCCAAGAAAACCAACACCAAGTTATCCAAGTACTTGTTGAAAACACTATTTATAAGACACATAAATGTAGTTGGCGAATTAGTAAGACCAAATGACACCACCACAAATCGATAATCGCCATACCTTGTTCTAAACGTTGTCTTATGAATGCCTTATTCCTTATTTCTTACTTGATGAGAACAAGACCTCAAATCATTCTTTGAAAAGACCTTTTATCCTCTCATTTGGTTTAACAAGTAATCAATTTGAGGCAATGTATATTTTCTCTTCATTGTATCTTTATCCAACTATCTATCATCAATATTGATCTATAATTTTCCGTGGATATTCCATTGGACCAATTCGTCACAACAAATCTGAAAAATAAAACTGAAATCTACATTGTGAAGGTTAAATTCATTTAGATTCCAAAATATTTAGTTACTAATTTTTTGTTTATGCATGAAATAGATAAAATGTGGAAGATAGAGAACATTAAAATACAATCACACACCATCCACATAATGACACAAAGATTTTCTATGGGAAACCATTATGGGAGAAAACCCAGCTAGAAGGTGAGGTTGCTCTGCTCTCTTTTCTCTGGTATGGAAATAATGAAAGTACAAAGGAGAAGGCACTCTATATAGATTTACCTGAGATCCCTGACTTGTTAGGTTGCTACAGAACATTAACCCCCTCTACTATGCTCTCTAATTTCCCACTATCAGTTTCTCTACTCATCTATGGAAAAAAATACAATAGTATAGAATGGAACCCCTTCTCCTCCTAGTGGCCCGATATTTAACATAACTTAATAGCCATCTAGGGGTGGGATTTTTACTTCCTCAAGCCTCAATTGTGATATGGCTTTGAACCTTATAGAATCTTCTGAAATTACATATGTGGCTAGCCCCATATGCATGAGTAACGGGGGTTGATGTGTCATCCTCTCATACCATGGTGGTCAACTGATCCAGGTGGATATTGGTGGCCACCCACCTATTCCAACTAGCTCCTCTTGACAATTTTTAGTTCAACACGTTTCGCTATAATGATGACATTTCTCTATAATGATGAAATCTCTCCGTAATTGTGGGTTATGCACTTCCGGGGCTATCCTGAATCCCTACACAACATCTAGGTGGATATTGGTGGCCTCCCACCTATTCCAACTAGCTTTTTTTGGAAGTTTTCATGTCAATACATCTTTATGTACTTTCAAGGATGTTTTGGGGCCCTAAATAGTGTTTTTTTGGCTTGCCACATTCAAACTATAAACGAAGTTAGAGTTTGATGGCATAATGTGTAGTTCTTGAAAATACCTTTCCAATGGGATATCACACGCCTAAAACGAAGGTCGTATTAAAAAGTTACAACCCCGGGAAGTTGAGGTACCAACTTACCCATCGGGGCCCATATAACTTTTGGCGTTTCATCTCCTAGGATTAGGTTTTTGGATTTCTAGGGTTTTTGCATTCATGAGTAATGTTAAAAATCCCTCTGGAGACTCATTGTAATCATTCTGCTCAGACGGATGCACTTAGCAGTCACATCTCTTCTTAAAGACAACTACCACCATTCAAGCAACTTATTTTCATTTCTGCAGTTTTACAGTTTCAGCCTATTATATTTATTCAATAGAAGTTATTGTTCATTTGATATTTGTTGTTGTTCTCCGTATCTCTGTGTTATTGTATTCAGTTTTTTATTCATTTCGTTTTGCTCATAAAGACGGATCAGTGGTATTAGAGCGGTCTTCTCTTCATTTATTTTTCTTCTTGCATGTCCTCAACAAGATCTGGGTATAAGAAGTTGGGACTTGAACCAGTCGAGCCTTTGCAAGATCGACCATGCTGAGCCCAAAAAAACCCCATGGGGGATGAGTAGAAAGATGATGGAGTAGGTGATCCTTTTAAACTGTTTCTTGAGGAATCCCTTGTGCAACAAAGGAACAAAATGATGGACAACTTTGCACATATCCTTCGACGACTTTCCAAAGGAGACACATCTTCATCAATCGACCATGCAACTGTTAGAATATGAAGGATTGTGCTTGTTTTACCATTGACAATACCCTTGTCACCCAACCATAGGCCGAAGCCACCCTCTGAGCACCTTGACATTGACAGAGAGAAGAATCTTGGTAGAAATCCAATAGCCAAGCAAGGCTAATGCACCAAGAAATAAGTAACCAAGCTAATAAGATAGTCTCACCAAAAACTGGCACAACACCTTCCCGAGGACTTGCGCACAAGACTGCTTGAATGCAGTGCGCAAAAAATGGATTTCTGTGATTCTGAGAGTGTGTCAAATGAGAGACTGGTGCCCTGTATTTATAATATTCCTGGCAGACTTGCCTGGGCTGAATTCTCTCTCTGGGTACTAATTAATTCATATTAATTATCAATCTTCAGCCAACATCTCGTCTAGGGTTTCCTTCATTTCTTTGCTTCCTTCTAGAACATTCTAATCTTGTCAAAGGTCACAATAGAGGTTCATACCTCCCAAAGCTACCATAATATCAACACTTCCTCCTAGCTAGGGAGTTATAACTGATAATGGTCTTGAGCACAAACATACCATTCAACTGGTAGTATCATGAGCACCGTCATTATTATCCAACTAAATAATTTCCATGACAACTGATACAATATCAATTGATAGAACACAACTGTGTTTATCCATGGTAGTACGAAACTACTCAAACCATGACACATAGTCACAAACAGTACAAATCCACCACAGTAGTATGTCTCTACTATCTAGGGATAGGCAGTTTCCATAAAAATCATCTAATATCAAACTACACAGAAAATATTGTTAAAATAAAATGAATCATCAGGGCCAATCTTTCACTCACATCTGTGAGATCTGAAAGAATATCTACCCTGGCTTATTTTTCTCAAGAAATGAAGAATGATTGTTCTGATTTATGAGCTTGGACCATTCCTCACCTTGGGGCATTCCTCTGACACTAAACAAATTGTAACCTAGAGAGAATGAATCTTCCCTAAGGAATGCCTGTACCTGATTGTTGAGCCTGGACCATTCCCCACCCTGGGCCATTCCTCAGGCATTAAACAAAGTGAAACCTGGAGAGAATGAATACACCCTAAGGAATGAATGTCCGGTCCATTTCCCTTGTTAACCACAAGAGGAAAAGACAGTCATGTATCAACCTCCAAAACAGACCATTCCTCATGTTAACCACAATGAGAAATCGTTGTTCGGCGAGGCAGGCCAGTCTTCTTGAGTAACCCTCAAGAAGAGAGACTACCCTAGACAACTTCCCATGTTAACCACAATGGGAAGTCATTTTCTATGATACATTAGCAATATGAACCATTTCCCATGTTAACCACAATGGGAAATCGCTGTCCGTCAAAAATCTCAATCCACTTTCCGAACAGGAAACAATCTACCCAAGCTGGGCTATTTTTCAATATCGAAAATAAATGTTTTCAATAATATTTTCAGTGCTCCCTCCCAACCTGGAGAGTCATTTCTTCCCTTTCAGTTAAGGGAGTTATGTCCACGATCCCCATCTTCTCTCAGAAATATGCAAACTTTATTCTTGATAGAGGTTTTGTCAGGATGTTTGTTGTCTGCTCATCAGTGGAGATATACTCAAGCTTTACCTCTCCTTTCTGGAATTTATCTCGAATAAAGTAGTATTTGATCTCAATGTGTTTCGACCTTTCATGAAACACGGGATGTTCTGATAATCTTATACAACTTTGATTATCACAATGTATTATGGTTGATTCTAGAATCTGATCAAATAAATCGGAGATTAACTTCCTTAGCCATATTGCTTCTATGCATGCTTCACATGCTGCGATATACTCTACTTCTGTTGTGCTTAGTGCGATAGACTTCTGTTTCCTGCTGCCCCAAGATATCATAACAGATCCCAAGATGAAACACATACCTGAAGTTCTCTTTCTGTCTTCTGCACTTCCTGCCCAATCTGAGTCTATGAATCCATGAAGATGTATATCACTGGATGTGGTATATCTCAAGCCATAGTTTATTGTCCCATGAATATATCTTAATACATGCTTTGCAGCTATCCAATGCTCATGTCTCGGTTCCACCTGGAATTGGTTTAGTGTATTCACGACAAAGCAAATGTCTGGTTGAGTATTTACCAAATACACCAATGACCCAATTAGTTTTCGATATAGAGATGGATCTACTGGATCAGAATTTGGATCTTTCACTTTTCTTATATCCGTATTCATAGGAGTGTCCATGGACTTACAATCCATCATTCCAAACTTCTGAAGGATATTTATTGCATACTTTCCTTGTCCAAGGAATACTTCACCACGCTTCTGCCATACTTCTAGTCCCAAGTAATAATGCATGACACCTAGATCTTTCATATCAAATTATGAAGCTAGTTTTTTCTTGCACTGGATGATGAGAGACTCTTCACCTGTTATGAATAGATCATCAACATATAGTAGTATAATTATAGGTGCATTTTCCACGACTTTGTAGTAAAGGTTTGGATCTGCATGACTCTTGGAGAAACCAAGTCTCATTAGATAACTATCCATTCTGGCATACCAAGCCCTTGAAGTTTGCTTGAGTCCATATAGGGATTTATTTAATCTGCAAATGTGAGTGTCACTAGAATGTACCTCAAACCCTTGAGGTTGTTCAATATATACTTCTTCTTCGATTGCTCCATTGAGGAAAGTTGTCTTTACTTCCATCTGATGTAAGTTCCATCCCATGGAAGCGGCAAGAGATATGATAGCTCTAATGGAAGTATATCTAGCAACTAGAGAAAAAGTTTCGTCATAATCTTCTCCCTCCTTCTGGGAGAACCCTCTAGATACGAATCTTGCTTTATATTTATCCACGCTTCCATCTGCTGCATTTTTGATCTTATATACCCATTTTGAAGTTACCACTGATTTTTCTTTAGGTCTAGGTACGATTTCCCATACATCATTTTTCATAATGGATTGGTGTTCTTCCGTCATAGCTTCTNGCATGACTCTTGGAGAAACCAAGTCTCGTTAGATAGCTGTCCATTCTGGCATACCAAGCCCTTGGAGCTTGCTTGAGTCCATATAGGGATTTCTTTAATCTGCAAACATGTGTGTCTATGGAATGTACCTCAAACCCTTAAGGTTGTTCAATATATACTTCTTCTTCAATTGCTCCATTGAGGAAAGTTGTCTTTACATCAATCTGATGTAAGTTCCATCCTATGGAAGCGACAAGAGATATGATATCTCTAATGGAAGTATATCTAGCAACCGGAGCAAAGGTTTCATCATAATCTTATCCCTCCTTCTAGGAGAGCCCTCTAGCTACGAATATTGTCTTGTATTTATCCACGCTTCTGTCTGCTGCATGTTTGATCTTATATACCCATTTTGAAGTTACCACTGATTTTTCTTTAGGTCTAGGTACGATTTCCCATACATCATTTTTCATAATGGATTGGTGTTATTCTGTCATAGCTTATTTCCATTGTCCCTTTTGAACTGCTTCTTCAAATGTGGTAGGTTCTTCATCTAGAAGTTTTGTCATATATGTTGCATAACTTGAGAATATTTTAGGCCTCTTACTCTTTCTGAATGTTCTTTCTGGAACCTTGAGTATTTCTGCATCTTATAAGGTGTCTTCAAGCCAAGCTAGTCATTTCTTGGTCTTAGGTATGATATCTGAATCAATATTTTCACATGGTTCCATAGGATGATCAGGTTGTTCCTTTTCGTCATTTTCATTTTCTGTGCTTTCATCATTAGGTTCTTCAATCTTTTCTTCTTCTATAGTTTCTTCTATGGATTTCTTGAAAGCCATATTTTCATTGAATATTATGTCTCTGCTGACTTCGATCTTGTGTTGTTATGGAATATATATATAAGCCTTGGATGAATCATTGTATCCCACGAATATCCCCTTATTTCCCGAGGGTTCTAGTTTATTCCTTTTATCCTTGGGAATGTGAGAGTAAACAAGACATCCAAATATTCTTAGGTTTTCCACATTAGGTTTCTTACCTAAGAAGGCTTCTTCTGGTGTCATGTCCTTCAATATATGATGAGGAATTCTTTTCTGCACATATATTGTTGTCATTGCTGCTTCTCCCCATAAGAACATGGATAGACCTTGATCATTTAGTAAGGCTTTTACGGTTTCTTCAATAGATCCGTTTTGTTTTTCTTCTACACCATTTTGTTGAGGATTATGAGGAACAACCAGTTCCCTCCTAATTCCTGTTGATTTGCAGAATGAAACGAATTCCTTTGAGGTATATTCTCCTCCATTATATGTTCTTAAAGTCTTGATATTCTTGTTTGTGAGGTTCTCTATCTTTGCTTTGAATTCTTGAAACTTGTTAAATACTTTGTCTTTTGTCTTCAATAGATATAGCCAAGTCTTTCTTGAATAGTCATCTATGAACATTACATAGTATAGGGATCCTCCTATATATTTAACTGGCATCGGACCACAAACATCTAAGTGTATCAGATATAGAATCTCCTTAGATTTGTTGTTTCTGCTTGGGAATGGTTTCTTGATATTCTTCCCAAGAGCACATCCTTTGCAGATTCCTTCATGTGTAGATTTCAATTCTGGTATTCCTTCAACCATTCTTCTAAGAAAAGGTAATGCTTGATAATTAATATGAGTGTACCTTCTATGCCAAAGTTCATTGGGGTTGACTTCGTTGTGTACAAGAGCTTCTTCATTTTGTTCTAGTAGTCTATACAGATTTTCTTCATGACTTCCAATAACCCTAGAATTCTCTATGCTGGAGTCTTTATGCCATGATAACACTTTTCCATCCATGAAAGCTATTATGTTTCCTTTGTCTTCTAGGCAAGATATGGATACAAGATTCTTTTCTAAACCAGGTACATATAAAACATTGCTTAGGTGAATGTTTTTACCTGTTTTCAACTTGACGAAGGCTTGTCCAGATCCTTCCACTAGATAAGTGCTTTTGTCTCCAAGCTCTACTTTGTACGATGTATTCTTCTCATTTAGATTTGAGAGTCTGGCTTGATCTCCCATCATGTTCCTAGAATCTCCACTATCGATTATCCACATGTCATCTTCAATCGTTCCAGTGAGTGATGAGTAGTGTAGAAGATTGATTGTTTCACTCATGTCTTCAATTGACTGGTAGCTGGTCATGCCTTGATCCAAAACTTCAACTCTGACATTTCTGTCTTCTGAGAGAGCCAAAAGGTGCGCTGAACTAAGGCACATCTTAATATCTTCTCCTTGAGTGAGATGTTCCATCACAAGGTGTCAGATATGATATTAGCGTTTTTGCAACTTCTTCTGCTATTAACCCTAGCTGCAGTGTCTTGGAAGTTTCTCATGCTAGTAACCCTAGCGGAAGTTCCTCAATGAGATCAATATCCTAATGGCTATGTTTCCTTCCAGCGGTTAGACTGAATGAAGGAGGTGTGGGCCCATAACCTGTTAGAATATGAAGGATTGTGCTCATTTTACCATTGACAATACCCTTGTCAGCCAACCATAGGCCGAAGCCACCCTCCGAGCACCTTGACCTTGACAGAGAGAAGAATCTTGGTCGCAATCCAATAGGCAAGCAAGGCTAATGCACCAAGCAAGAAGTAACCAACATGATCAGATAGTCTCACCCAAAACTGGCGCAACGCCTTCCCCAAGACTTGCACACAAGACTGCTAGACTGTAGTGCGCATAAAATATCTTTCTATGATTATGAGAGTGTGTCAAATGAGAGAATGGTGCCCTGTATTTATAGTATTCTTGGCAGAATTGCCTAGGCTGAATTCTCTCTCTGGGTACTAATTAATTCATATTAATTATCTATCTTCAGCCGACATCTCGTCTAGGGTTTCCTTCATTTCTTTGCTTCCTTATGGATCATTCTAATCTTTTCAAAGGTCACAATAGAAGTTCATGCCTCCCGAAGCTACCATAATATCAATAGCAACCCCCTTCAAGGTACAAGTAAATTTTGATATTCCATTATTTGAAGGAATTTTGATTGTGGATGTTGTAGATAAATGGTTGAATCTTCTCGAAGGATATTTTTCGCTCCACAATTTTCCCGATAGGGAAAATATCACTTTTTCACTCCTCAAGGTCATCCCCATGTTAAGGATTGGTGGGATACTTACTCTAAGCAAAGGGCCATAGAGGAATCTGCAATATTTACAGTTTTCCCCACATGGTATTCCTTTAGGGATTCCATTAAAGAACAATACTACCCTGTTGGAAGCTATGAGGAACAATAAACAAGATAGACCATGCTGCATCAGGAAAGGGACCAAACAATACCAGATTTCACCAATATTTTCCATACCTTGTGCACCAAATTCAGTATCAAAGACTATGAATGACATGTGGTGCCCAAATACCACAACTGTCTAGATAGATACACTTAAATAGAAATGGATTTTCTGGACATCACATCCTTAGGTGCGACTTATAGATATGTTGTCACGATCGAGCATAAATTTAAGAAGGAGAGGCGAGAGTTTGGATTTGCAAACTCCTCATAGTCGAAGCAGGGAAAAGAGGGTCCCAACCCACAAATAAAGGCCAGAGAAAACATGGCCACTCTTATGAAAACCATTCCAATCCGCAACCCAATAAGGGTAATGAGAAGTCGAAGAAGGGCATGAGAAAGTGGTGTGAATACCATAAAATACCTTGGCACAACACCTAAGAATGTCGCTCCAAGCAGTCACTGGTGGCCGAGTTGAAATATTTCGAGTCAAAGGTAGATTTTGACTCTGAATCAAATCCATAAGGAGGGAAGAAGATTATCGATAATGAACCCAACTCCACTGTCTCTACCACCAAATTACAGCCAAGCGAACTAGAAGAAGCAAAGGAAGGGGAATGCCTCTTTCACTCACATATGTGGGTAAAGGGGGATCTGCTTCATTTCATTGTCGATAGCAGCATCCAGAAGAACCTGATCTCAACAAAGGTCATCAAGTAGTTGGACGTGTCGATGACACCGCACCTACATCCCTACACCATCAGATGGATTCGCCAAGGAATATATCTTTGTGTCAACCAACAGTGTCGTCTTCCCTACGACATCAAGCCCTTCAAAGACGAGGTATTGTGTGATATTTCTCCCCTTGAAGTTTTTGATGTTATTTTAGGAAAACCATATTTGTGGAAGCGACATGATGTGTATGAGTCTAGACCGTGCAGTGTTATTATTACTTTGGTAGACAATTGTACATGATACCAGAGGTAGTGTCACCTACCACTATTTCTTTAATCTCTGCTAAGAAATGCAGTAAGGTCATTTCACAGACCGAGAAGTTCATCTTCTCTGTGATCCATTCTCATAGTAAATAGAAGGTCTCCGCGACATCCATGACCTCTATAGATATCCTCTCTTTGCAGGAAAAGAAAGTGGTCAGGATTTTGGAAGAGTACAAAGACATCTTCTCCTCAACCACCGGGGTACCGACGCATTTCCAAGTCAAGAATCCAATTGATCTAACCCATGGTGCACCACTTCCCAATGAACCATTCTATCATCACTCGCTAATGGAAAATGATGAAATAAAGCGTTAGATCCAAGAGATGTTTCAAAATGGGCACATCAGACCCATCTCCTCTCGTTGCGGAAGCCCGATTGTACTAGTGCAGAAGAAATATGGGACCCAATGACTCTGCATTGATTACAGACAATTAAAAAAATCCCAGTCAGGAACCGGTACCCAATTCCCTGAATTGATGACCTTGTTGACCAACTCAACGGGGAAAATTTCTTCAACAAGATTGACCTAAAGTCTGGCTACCACTAGGTTCCCATCGAACTGACTAATGTATGGAAGACAACTTTCAAATCTAAAGAAGGTCTCTTCGAATGGTTGGTCATGCCGTTTGTCTTAACAAATTCACCATCAAATTTCATGAGGTTGATGGATGATGGATTAAGACCCTTCACCAACTCTTTTGTTGTGGTACATCTAGATGACATCCTCATCTTCAACAGAACTTGGGAGGAGCACATGCATCATATTCAACAAATTTTGAACACTTTTCGAAAGCACAAGCTATATGCCAAATTGGAAAAATGATCCTTTGGCATGAACATGGTCCAATACTTGGGATACATTGTTGACAAGCATAGGGTACATGTGGATCCATCTAATATCCAAGTCATTTGTCACTGGCCAGCCCCGACCACACTAACCGAGCTTCAGAGCTTCTTTGTACTTGCCAACTTCTACCGATGATTCATGTTTGGATTCTCCCATATTGCATGGGCCCTCAGCCAAGTGGCCAAGGGAGGTGGTAGGGAAAATTTCGCATGGGGGAAGGAAAAACAATGAGCATTTGCTGATCTGAGCATCGCTTGTGCTCAACTCCAATACTCTCCTTACCTGATCTACAACAACTGTTCGAGATCGAGACTGGTGCATCCGACTATGCTATAGGAACAATTCTCACTTAGCACAATCATCCAATAGAATACCATAGTGAGACACTCTCATATACCATATGGAAATACCCCACCTATGACAAGGAAATGTATTCCATTGTGAAAGCCTACCGTCAATAGAAACATTACATTCTGGGAAAGGAGACAATCATCCACACTGATCACAAGCCTCTGCAGTTCATAAAGACATAGGGGAAGTTACAGAATGACTGTCATCAAAAGTGGTCCACATACCTGCAACAGTTCCATCTCAACATCAAGTATAAGATAGGGAGCACAAATCGTGTCGATGAATACCTTAGTCGACCTCCCATGGCTGCACTCCCCACCAAGCTCCATTCCTGTGGGAATGAGGCATCTGAGTGGCCCCAAATTTAACAACAAGATCCTGACTTCATCACCACCTATCAGGTCTTGGGTACATGTGCTAATTTCACCGATTTTTACATTCAAGATGGACTGTTATTCCATCTAGGCCACCTCTTTGTTCTTGCAAGCGAGCGTGAAAAGATGATTTGGGAGGCTCACTACAGTCGGATGGCATGAAATTTTGGCATGGAGAAAACTGTGTTCATTCTATAGAAATTTTTTTATTGGCCAAAACTTCGACATGACGTCAACAAGTATATCAGATATTACACTTCCTATGCCATTGCCAAGACAACCATCAAGAAGCAAGGATTATACACCCCTCTTCCTACTCCCGAGAGTGTTACACATTATTTTCGTCACCCTTATGACCGTTAATGATGTAAGCCTATAGTTTGTCTTTAGAAGGATCAATGACCTGAATCCCTGAAGAAAGAAGGGAGAAGAACTTTGCCTGAGAGAAGAAATTGTATTTTCCTTTGTAAAAACCATATTAAGGAAGATCGCCACAGGATGCACTATACCTAGGGTGCGGAGATGCCTAATCACCGCACCCTGCTCTAAAGCTAGACTGCAACATTATCGAAGGTTGCACTATAAATAGGGTGCGATGATTTCTATATGTGGAAAAAACGAACATCTTCTCAATGCTTCTAGAATGAGAAGCTTCTATGGTGAGGTGGCCTTCGAATGGTTTGGATCTTACTCACTTTCATTATTTAGTGGGATCATCCTAACCTCCTCACCTTATCCTCTGCAACTTATAAAAGGAGAGGAGATCTCATGGAGAAAGTTAGCTTTATGAGGGTTTGAGTTGGATTGAGCTTAGGTTTTGTAGCTTGGATTCTTTGGAGCTTGTATATTGGCTTTGAGCTTTGCTTTGTTAAGATAGATTGTGAGTAGATATCAGATCTACAGTCCCATAATCTGTGGATTAGAAGCATGTGGGAATCAAGGAACTGTTGGAAGGAACCTGACAACATCCAGGCATCTGGTTGTATCTTTCTTCCACATTCTTTAATACATATATACTTTTATTTCTTATATGAATGTTATTTGTTCATATTGTATGATTCCTTGATCACGTACATAGCTTCATATAAAATAAACTATTGTTCTTGTCTTCGTTGTCTTGTGTTTCTTTGCAGATATTTCTCCATAAGACTCATGACGGAGCTTGGATCGCATTGGTGAAGTCGGATCTTCGATATTTAAAAGGTATGTTCTAGATCCGTTTCTCATTTGATAATCAAATCTAAGGAAAGAGTAGTGTATTGTCTTGTTTTGTTCTAGTTTCGTAGTGAAGCTAGGGGGATTGATTTGTGTCCACACTTAACAATTAGCCTGATAACAGAGAGTCCTTGGGAATCCATCTCAATGGGTTACATGTCTGTCCTTCTCACAACCTACAAGAAGAGCATCACAACGAAAGATATATCCAAGATCTTATTCGAACGAGTGTGGGTCCATTTTGGGATACCATAGACCATCATCTCCGATCGAGATAGCAGGTTCCTCAACACATTTTGGTCAAGTCTCTGGTCACTGTTGGACACCAAGCTCACTAAATCCACTGCCTTCCACCCTCAAACCGATGGCCAAACAAAGGTTTTCAATCATATGATTGTGCACATCCTGCGCATGTATATCTATTATCATCCACGTACATGGGATGAGAGTCTTCCCTATGTTCAAAACAGTTACAACAGGGCTCTCCATATCTCCACCGACCATAGCCCATTTCAGGTGGGGCTGGGATTCCAACTCTTTCTCCTACTCTAAATGTTCTCTTTGTTATGTGCTGGTCATGTCTAGCCTTGTACTTTTCCTATGGCTTATTCAGTGTCTCTTGTACTTGAAAATGGATCTACCTAATATTATCAACAATTTTTTCTACCTTTAATGCAACTCCTATGAGGTCCTCCCTCACTCCTCCTTATTGTCCATATACAATATCTAAGGGTGAATGTGGAAAATATCCAAAGCAAGTTTCAAAATGCGACTTACCAGTAGAAGTGTGGACTTATATGTTATAAGAGTGTTGTATATAGATCACATTTTCATCCAAGGTATTTATATGCTTCTGATTGTAACCCCTTAAAAGATGCACCAAAGTATCGTTGACTAATTCTTTCTACCCATCTGTCTGTGGATGGAATGTTGTATACCTATTCAGCTTAGTGTCCATCTTCTCTCACAATGTAGTCCAAAATGGACTGATAAATATAGTATCTCTTTCTGAGATGATGCTCCTTGGTATCCCAAAGTGCATCCAAACCTATTCA